>JAXQQM020073915.1:0-12318 GCA_034641835.2 Pinus albicaulis
GAATTTGTTGTGTAACCAGCTCCAAAGAGAGAAGAAAAGAGATATTCACGCCTTAGAAATGAGCCACTTCGAGGGGGCAACCTCCAATACATTACATAAATGAACAATTCTTGGATGATACAAATGAACAAAACCTCCTTCTATATATAGGAGTCCATGGGGGCACAATATAATCCTAGTGGGGCCATAATGTAATCCTAGCCGACCTAACAATAATAATGTAAGGGCACAATAATAACAATATGGGGGTTACAGGGGTACAATAATAACAATAATGGGGGCTACACTAACATAATAGGGGGCTACACTATTAATATAGGGACTTAACATGCCCCTCTCCTTCAAACAAGTGTTGTCCTCAACGCTTGATTATTTCTTGATGCTTCTGTATAAAATTCTCTTCCTCCCATGTGAAATCTTCTACAAGAAAGTTCTTCCACTTGCTGAGATACTCTGAAATTGATCGTACTTGTCGAGTTCTTGTTTCTATGACTGCTTCATAACTTCTTTCGATGTGATGTTGATCTTCATGTTGTTTCATTAGATTCTGCACCAAAGTTGGGTTATCCTTTGAGAGTTGGAGAACTTGTTGTTGATGCTCGATGTGATCTTCCATTAATTTATCATCCATATTTGCTATTATTTGATTCTTCAAACCATCCAACTTAGCCTCCATTTCTGCTTTTAAACCATCTATTTCATCTTCAATTTCTCTTCGTAAGATTGAAACTTGTTGCACTTGGTACCATAATTTTGATATCTCATACTGCAATACTTCCTCTTCATGGGTCATAGTATAGTTTTCCAAAGGCTTAATGGGTGTTGAATTATTTTTAGTGGCCATTTTATAATCCAATACTGATATGTATTCTACAATATGCCCTTGCAATCAATTCAACTTGATTCTTCAAACAAGACTTATGCAATTCGGAAAAAAATTACACACCTTTTACTTTCTTTAAAGAGCTCAATATTGAAATTGAATTATCTCTGTAATTAAAAATCTTAGATATCTGAAATTCAGCCCTGTAGTAGCCCTCTAAAGCTTCTTTCAAATACCACAGGTCTGACCTGATTTGGATTATCCAAGACAAAGTTTTGTCCAATCTCCCACAATGACCTAATTATGGACTGGTTCAGTAGAGCGAACTTGTACGACTTGCCACGTCTCACTGTTTCACCCTTTGTCTCTGAAATTGATAGCGAAGAAACTACAGGCTGTGTACTTGTGACCACTTTTGACGGAACTCCAATCCAATCTTCAGAGAGAGAGTTATTGAACTTTTCCCACGATCACCTCTTTGAGATGAAATTCAGGAGCCTGAAAAAGCACTACCTTCCACAGATCATATCTCCAAAAATATTGCGAACCAAGTTCTGAAATTTTTTGACGAATTTCCTCAGGATTTCAGCTTCGCACCATATGAATTTCAGACTCTGAACCTTCGTACAAAAAACTTTATAGCGCAAATTCCACGATGACCTGTTTATGAGCCTGAAAACATACCTAACTTCCACAGATGATATCTCCTCAAATATTGCGAACCAAGATCTGAAATTTTTAGACAACCTTCCTCAAGATTTCAGCTTCGCACCCTAGAAATTTCAGCTTCTGAAGCTTCGTAGAAAAAAAGTTATAGCGAAAATTCCACGATGACCTGTTTGGAGCAGTGAAACCCTAGAATCCCAAACCTCTGATACCAAATGTTGTGTAACCAGCTCCAAAGAGAGAAGAAAAGAGATATTCACGCCTTAGAAATGAGCCACTTCGAGGGGGCAACCTCCAATACATTACATGAATGAACAATTCTTGGATGATACAAATGAACAAAACCTCCTTCTATATATAGGAGTCCATGGGGCCATGATATAATCCTAGTGGGGCCGCAATGTAATCCTAGCCGACCTAAAAATAATAATGTAAGGGCACAATAATAACAATATGGGGGTTACAGGGGTACAATAATAACAATAAGGGGGGCTACACTAACATAATAAGGGGATACACTATTAATATAGGGACTTAACAGAATTTCAGTCGTAGTAATGGCCCTACTCCCATAAACCCTTTCTATATGCCAAATTGATTTTATTTTTTTTCCTTTCATTGGCGCATTTATGGAATAATTTAGTGTTTAAGTCTCCGTCCTTTAGCCACTATATTATGCTCTTTAGCTTCCAGGTGAGCTCCTCAATATTTAAAATTTCCATCTTCTTCTTTTGTAGTTCATCTATCATGTTGTATACATCTTGATCAGGAGGATTGAACACCATTTCACCATGGATCTTGCTTAGTATGACCGAGATATCTTTTAATTCAGCTCTAAGTTCCTCCTTTTTCTTGATTTCCCACTCCTTAGTAATTGTTTTGAGCCTTCGTAGCTTTTCAGATAATTTTTCCCATCCATATAATCCCTCATAAGAAGCAGTCTTACTCAAGAAATCCAGAACCAAGCGAATTTGAAAGGGACTCCAGACCGCTTCCCCTCAGAGCACCAAGAAAGGATAATAGACATATGGCCCGACAGGTCTGATACCATCACTTGTGACTTTAAGTTCCCCAGTGAGCCAATCAGAGCCTCACCCACCATAGCCCTGTCAATTCTCTTCCCAATACAATCCCCATTAACTCTTCGGTTTTTCCAAGTTGGAAAAAGAGGAAAGGGCCGGATATCATTTAAATGAAATGTATCACAAATCTGACCAATATTTTCTTCTATTGGGTCATGTCGAGGTTTCCATGCCCAAGATTCATTTGCATATAGGGTGGAGTTGAAATCACCGATAACAATAAGGTTACAGATATTTAGAATTCCAGAATTGTGCAATCGATCCCAGAAAGTGGATCGATTTTGACAAGGCGCATATAAATTAATAATGTTGAAAATCCCTTAATAGCCACGAACTCCACCCGTCAGAACGATGCCACCAAAAAATTTGTATGCCTGAAATTTTGCCATTGATGGATTCGAGATAGCAAGTAGACCCCGTGCCCTACCAGTAGCATTAATGGCAGCCGCATGCCAACCCGCCCTTATAGATAATAATGCACTAATAGCCTTAGATCTATTACATAAAATTTCCTAAAAGAGAACAATGAAAGGGTCTGCTTCGTTTAACAAGTCTCTTAGGCACAATTAAGTGGAGGAGTCACCCATGACCCTCATGTTTAGAGATAGGATGGAGGTAATATGGTCACACTGTGATGGCAATAGACATTGAATAATCCCCAATTGTCGAAGAAGAATACATTGAAGGGGATAGAAGGAATATGCAGAAATGTAAGTCTGTCAAAAAATTGGATTTTGCAGGAGAAGATGCTGGTTTCATTTTCCAGCCAAGGAAGCTGTTAGGTCCCTATATTACTAGTATAGTCCCTTATTGTACCCTTGTAACCCCCATATTGTTATTATTTTTAGGTCGGCTAGGATTACATTGTGGCCCTACTAGGATTACATTATGGCCCCATGGACTCCTATATATAGAAAGGAGGTTTTGTAATTTGAATCATCCAAGAATTTTTCATTCTTGTAATGTATCAGAGGTTTCCCCTTCGAAGTGGCTTATTTCTAAGGTGTTTATATCTCTTTTATTCTCTTTTTGGAGCTGGTTTCACAGCATTTGGTATCAGAGCTTTGAGATTCTAGGCTTTCCTGCTCCAAATAGGCCAGTGTGGCATTTTCACTATAACATTTTTTCTACGAAGCTTCAGAATTTGAAATTTTTAGAGTGTGAAGCCAAAATCCTGAGGAACACTATCAAACAATTTCATAGCTTGGTTCACAATATTTTTGGAGATATGATCTATGCAAGTTAGGTCATTTTGCAGGCTCCTGAATTTAACCTAAATAGGTCATCGTGGTATTTTTGTAATAATGTTTTTTCTATGAAGGTTCAGAAGCTTAAATTTTTAGAGTACGAAGCCACAATCTGGAGGAACATTGTAAAACAATTTCAGATATTGGTTCATAATATTTTCTAAGATATGATCTGTGGAAGTTAGGGATTTTTGAGGCTTCTGAATTTCATCTCAAAGAGGTTATCATGGGAAAATCTTCATAGCTCTCTCTCTAAGCATCGGATTGGAATGATGTAAAGGGTGGCCGCAAGTGTACAAACTTTAGTTTTCGGTCTTTCAACTTCAGAGCCAAAGGAGGAAACAGTGACACCTGGCAAGTCGTAAAAGTACGCTCTACTGAACCAGTCCAAAATTGGGTCATTGTGGGAGATTGGACATAACTTTTCCTTGAAAAATCCAAATTAGATCAAACTTATGGCATTTGAAAGAAGCTTCAGAGGGCTACTATAGGGCTAAATTTTAGATATTTATGATTCACAATTATAGATATAATTCAATTTCAATATCAAGCTCCTCAAAAGCAAGTAAAAGGTGTGTATTTTTTTTCTGAATTGCATAAGTCTTGTTTGAAGAATCAAGTTGAATTGATTACAAGGGCATATTAAATAACATATATCAGTATTGGATTCTAAAATGGCCCCTAAAAAGAATTCAACACCCATTAAGCCTTTACAAAGCTCTACTATGACTTATGAAGACGAAGAATGGCAACATGACATATCAAAATTACAAGAGCAAGTGCAACAAATTTCGCTCTCGCAAAGAGCAACAAAAAATGACATGGAAGTTTTGAAGAAAGGCGTGGAAACTAAGATGGATGGTTTGAAGAAAGGTGTGGAATATAAGATGGATGGATTGAAGAATGGCATGGAATCTAAGATAGATTGCATGGAAGCTGGCATGGAATCTAAAATGGAAAACATGAAGAATGATCTAAAAGCAAACATGGAAGGTTTGACAAAGTTGATACAAGAAATGTTTCCTAATGGTGAAAAGATAGTAGAGGAAACTCATGATGAGAACAAAATAAATGTTAATCATGATTTCATAAAATCTAATGTTAGCGGGAAGAACCACCATATTCCAAAAATGGATATGAGGAAGTTTGATGGAAAGGATCCTGTAACATGGATACTACAGATGGAGCAATATTTTGATCTCCATAATGTACAAAACACACAAAAGGTACGCATTGCAACTTTACATTTAGAACAAAATACATTTATATGGTATCAATGGCTTTGCTCCCGTAAAAAAATTGTCACTTGGTCAATTTTTACGGAGGAAATGATAGCACATTATGAGGATACAAAGAGCAACACCTTCTTTAGCCAATTGATATATCTCAAACAAAAGGGTTTAGTGGGGCAGCACATTGAGGACTTCCAAAAATTGAATATAAGGGTAACTGATATTCCAGAGGAACACAGGATTGATCTCTTCATAGGCACTTTAAAGGATAACATTCAACATGAAGTTCGCGTTCTGGAACCTGACTCATTGGAGAAGGCATTCAGGTTGGCAAGAAAAGTTGAATGTAAAATTATGGCAACAAGGAAACCTACCACTCAATTCTATAAAGAAGGAAGTGTGGCTATGCCTAGATTTCCACAACCTACAAGGTTGACACCACAACAATTGGAAGAAAAAAGAGCAAAAGGGCTTTGCTACAGTTGTGATAGCAAATACACTAAAGGTCATAAGTGTGCTGAGAAGAAATTATTTTAGATAGATTGTGAAGAGGAAGAAGAAAATGAACAAGAAGAGGATATACACCAGGAACCGACCCAAGAAGAGGAAGAAATGAGTCTGACCATATCGTGTAATGCATTGGCAGGAATTACCACTCTTCAAACTCTCAAGATAAAAGGACATATCAATAAGAAAAAGGTAATAATGTTGATTGATTCAGGTAGTACCCATAATTTTATTCATTGTAAGGTAGGCAAGGAATTAAATTGTTTCCTATACCCAACACGAGAATGTCAAGTGATGGTTGCAAATGGAGGAACTATAAATTGCTCTGGCAAATGCCATAATATCAAGCTAACAATGGGGGAATATGTATTGAATATTCCAATGCTTTCCATTCCTATGGGAGGTGCTGATGTTGTACTAGGAGTATAATGGTTACAATATTTTGGGACGGTAGCTTTTAATTTTCAAAAAAAATTCTTGAAATATTTTTCAAAAGGAAAGGAAGTCAAATTACGGGGTATTGCAGGGAATTCTGGAAAGATAATAAGCTCTAATTTCATGAAAAAGCTTCTAAAGAAAGAACAATGAGGCATAATTGCACAATTATGCTCACTAGAAGTTCCAACATCAAAATCATCTATTTCTGCAGATCTCCAAAAAGTCTTGGAAAATCATTCGAAGGTGTTTGAAACTCCCAAAGGACTCCCACCTATTCGTGATCATGATCATGCTATTCATTTGATTCCAGGAAGTGTTCCTCCAAACATCAGGCCTTATAGATATCCTTACTTCCAAAAGAGCGAAATTGAACGTATGATTGCAGAAATGTTAGAGGCGGGTATAATTCAACTTAGTCAAAGTTCTTTCTCTGCTCCTGTAGTATTGGTACACAAGAAGGATGGATCATGGCGAATGTGTCCGGATTATAGGGAGCTCAATAAGCTCATCATTAAAGATAAATTTCCCATTCCTGTGATTGATGAATTATTGGATGAATTACATGGAGCAATTTATTTTACCAAGTTGGATCTTCGTTCAGGATATCATCAAATTAGAATGAAGACTGAAGATATTCCGAAAACAACATTTCAAATTCATGAGGGTCATTATGAATTTTTGGTCATGCCTTTTGGCCTTACCAATGCACCTTCTACATTTCAAGGGTTGATGAATTCCATTTTCAAACCCTTCCTTAGAAAATTTGTGCTAGTATTTTTGATGATATACTAATATATAGTAGGTCTTGGAAGGATCATGTTCAACATGTTTACAGGGTGCTCAAACTATTGCAGGAGAAACAATTATATGCAAAAACATCCAAATGTTTCCTTGGAGTACAAGAGGTGGAATATCTGGGTCATATTGTATCTCATGAGGGTGTTAAGGTAGACCCTAACAAAATTAAATCCATTAAGGAATGGAAAGTCCCCACAACCATAAAGCAGTTGCGAGGATTTCTCGGGTTAACGGGGTATTATCGCAAGTTTGTTAAGAATTATGGGAGAATAGCAGCACCTCTAACAACATTATTGAAGAAAGATGCATTTTCATGGACTCCTGAAGCAACTAAGGATTTTGAACATCTTAAAGAGGCAATGTGCCTAGCACTTGTCTTAGCTACGCCAAACTTTACAAAAACCTTTATTGTGGAATGTGATGCCTCAGGAAATGGAATTGGTGTTATTTTAATGCAAGAAGGAAGACCCATTGCTTTTGAAAGTCATCCAATCAAAGGAAAGTATTTACAGAAACCTATTTATGAGAAGGAAATGTTAGCAATACCACATGCACTAAAGAAATGGCGAACTTACCTAATGGGAAGACACTTCAAGGTAAAAACTGATCATGATAGTCTTAAACACTTTTTGGAACAAAGACTATCTTCAGAAGAGCAGCAAAAATGGGTCACAAAGATATTGGGTTATGACTTTGAAATAATATACAAAAAAGGGAACCTAAATGTTGTTGCAGATGCACTCTCAAGAAAGAATGAAGAGGTGGAAGAAGACATTGAAGGGGATAGAAGCAATATGCAGAAATGTAAGTCTGTCAAAAAATTGGATTTTGCAGGAGAAGATGCTGGTTTCATTTTCCAGCCAAGGAAGCTGTTAGGTCCCTATATTACTAGTATAGTCCCTTATTGTACCCTTGTAACCCCCATATTGTTATTATTGTGCCCTTAAATTATTATTTTTAGGTCAGCTAGGATTACATTGTGTCCCTACTAGGATTACATTATGGCACCATGGACTCCTATATATAGAAAGGAGGTTTTGTAATTTGAATCATCCAAGAATTTTTCATTCCTGTAATGTATTGGAGGTTTCCCCTTCGAAGTGGCTTATTTATAAGGTGTTGATATCTCTTTTATTCTCTTTTTGGAGCTGGTTTCATAACATTTGGTATCAGAGCTTTGAGATTCTAGGGTTTCCTGCTCCAAACAGGTCAGCGTGGAATTTTCACTATAACGTTTTTTCTACGAAGCTTCAGAATCTGAAATTTTTAGATTGTTAAGCCAAAATCCTGAGGAACACTATCAAAAAATTTCAGGGCTTAGTTCGCAATAGTTTCGGAGATATGATCTGTGCAAGTTAGGTCATTTTGCAGGCTCCTGAATTTAACCTAAATAGGTCATCGTGGTATTTTCGTAATAACTTTTTTTCTATGAAGTTTTAGAAGCTAAAATTGATAGTGTATGAAGCCACAATCTGGAGGAAAATTGTAAAAAAATTTCAAATATTGGTTCATAAAATTTTCGAAGATATGATCTGTGGAAGTTAGGGCTTTTTTAGGCTTCTGAATTTCATCTCAAAGAGGTGATCATGGGAACATATTCATAGCTCTCTCTCTAAGAATCGGTTTGGAATGATGTAAAAGGTGGCCGAAAGTGTACAAAATTTAGTTTTCGGTCTATCAACTTCAGAGCCAAAGGAGGAAATAGTGACACCTGGCAAGTCGTACAAGTGTGCTCTACTGAACCAGTCCAAAATTGGGTCATTGTGGGAGATTGGACATAACTTTGCCTTGAAAAATCAAAATTAGATCAGACCTATGGCATTTGAAAGAAGCTTCAGAGGGCTACTATAGGGCTAAATTTTAGATATTTATGATTCACAATTATAGAGATAATTCAATTTCAATATCGAGCTCCTCAAAAGCAAGTAAAAGGTGTGTATTTTTTTTTCTGAATTGCATAAGTCTTGTTTGAAGAATCAAGTTGAATTGATTACAAGGGAATATTGTCGAACATATATCAATATTGGATTCTAAAATGGCCCCTAAAAATAATTCAACACCCACTAAGCCTTTATAAAGCTCTACTATGACTTATGAAGATGAATAATGGCAACATGACATATCAAAATTACAAGAGCAAGTGCAACAAATTTCGCTCTCGCAAAGAGAAACAAAAAATGACATGGAAGTTTTGAAGAAAGGTGTGGAAACTAAGATGGATGGTTTGAAGAAAGGCGTGGAATCTAATATGGATGGATTGAAGAATGACATGGAATCTCAGATAGATGGCATGGAAGCTAGCATGGAATCTAAAATGGAAAACATGAAGAATGATCTAAAAGCAAACATGGAAGGTTTGACAAAGTTGATACAAGAAATGTTTCTTAATGGTGAAAATATAGTAGAGGAAACGCATGATGAGAACAAAATAAATGTTAGTCATGATTTCATAAAAACTAATGTTGGTGGGAAGAACCACCATATTCCAAAAATGGATATGAGGAAGTTTGATGGAAAGGATCCTGTAACATGGATACTACAGATGGAGCAATATTTTGATCTCCATAATGTACAAAACACACAAAAGGTACACATTGCAACTTTACATTTAGAACAAAATACATTTTTATGGTATCGATGGCTTTTCTCCCATAAAAAAATTGTCACTTGGTCAATTTTTACGGAGGAAATGATAGCACATTATGAGGATAAAAAGAGAAACACCTTCTTTAGCCAATTGATAAATCTCAAACAAAAGGGTTTAATGGGGGAGCACATTGAGGACTTCCAAAATTTTAATATAAGGGTAATTGATATTCCAGAGGAACACAGGATTGAACTCTTCATAGGTAATTTAAAGGATAACATCCAACATGAAGTTTGAGTTTTGGGACCTGATTCATCGAAGAAGGCATTCAGGTTGGCAAGAAAAATTGAATGTAAATTTATGGCAACAAGGAATCCTACCACTCACTTCTATAAAGAGGGAGGTGTTGCTACTCCGAGATTTCCACAACCTACAAGGTTGACACCATAAAAATTGGAAGAAAAAAGAGCAAAAGGGCTTTGCTACAGTTGTGATAGCAAATACACTAAAGGTCATAAGTGTGCTGAGAAGAAATTATTTTAGATAGATTGTGAAGAGGAAGAAGAAAATGAACAAGAAGAGGATATACACCAGGAACCAACCCAAGAAGAGGAAGAAATGAGTCTGACCATATCGTGTAATGCATTGGCAGGAATTATCACTCCTCAAACTCTCAAGATAAAAGGACATATCAAGAAGAAAAAGGTAATAGTGTTGATTGCTTCAGGTAGTACCCATAGTTTTATTCATTGTAAGGTAGTCAAGGAATTGAATTGTTTCCTATACCCAGCACCAGAATGTCAAGTGATGGTTGCAAATGGAGGAACTATAAATTTCTCTGGAAAATGCCATAATATCAAGATAACAATGGGGGAATATGTATTGAATAGTCCAATGCTTTCCATTCCTATGGGAGGTGCTGATGTTGTACTAGGAGTATAATGGTTACAATCTTTGGGGACGGTAGCTTTTAATTTTCAAAAAATTTTCTTGAAATTTTTTTCAGAAGGAAAGGAAGCCAAATTACAGGGTATTGCAGGAAAGCCCGGAAAGATAATAAGTTATAATGTCATGACAAAGCTTCTAAATAAATAACAACGAGGCATAATTGCACAATTATGCTCACTAGAAGTTCCAACATCAAAATCATCTATTTCTGTAGATCTCCAAAAAGTCTTGGAAAATCATTCCAAGGTTTTTGAAACTCCAAAAGGACTCCCACCTATTCGTGACCATGATCATGCTATTCATTTGATTCCAGGAAATGTTCCTCCAAACATCAGGCCTTATAGATATCCTTATGTCCAAAAGAGCGAAATTGAACATATGATTACATAAATGTTAGAGGCGGGTATAATTCAACCTAATCAAAGTTCTTTCTTTGCTCTTGTAGTATTGGTACACAAGAAGGATGGATCATGGCGCATGTGTCTGGATTATAGGGAGCTCAATAAGCTCACCATTAAAGATAAATTTCCCATTCCCGTGATTGATGAATTATTGGATGAATTACATGGAGCAATTTATTTTACCAAATTGGATATTTGTTCAGGGTATCATAAAATTAGAATGAAGACTGAAGATATTCCGAAAACAACATTTCGAATTCATGAGGGTCATTATGAATTTTTGGTCATGCCTTTTGGCCTTACCAATGCACCTTCTACATTTCAAGGGTTGATGAATTCCATTTTCAAACCCTTCCTTAGAAAATTTGTGCTAGTATTTTTTGGTGATATACTAATCTATAGCAGGTCTTGGAAGGATCATGTTGAACATGTTGACAGGGTGCTCAAACTATTGCAGGAGAAACAATTATATTCAAAAACATCCAAATGTTTCTTTGGAGTACAAGAGGTGGAATATCTGGGTCATATTGTATCTCACGAGGGTGTTAAAGTAGACCCTAACAAAATTAAAGCCATTAAGGAATGGAAAGTCCCCACAACCATAAAGCAGTTGCGAGGATTTCTCGGGTTAACAGGGTATTATCGCAAGTTTGTTAAGAATTATGAGAGAATAGCAGCACCTCTAACAACATTATTGAAGAAAGATGCATTTTCATGGACTCCTGAAGCAACTAAGGCCTTTGAACATCTTAAAGAGGCAATGTGCCTAGCACCAATCTTAGCTACACCAGACTTCACAAAAACCTTTATTGTGGAATGTGATGCCTCAGGAAATGGAATTGGTGTTGTTTTAATGCAAGAAGGAAGACCCATTGCTTTTGAAAGTCATCCAATCAAAGGAAAATATTTATAGAAAGCTATTTATGAGAAGGAAATGTTAGCAATACTACATGCACTAAAGAAATGGCGACCTTACCTAATGGGAAGACACTTCAAGGTAAAATTGATCATGATAGTCTTAAACACTTTTTGGAACAAAGAATATCTTCAGAAGAGCAGCAAAAATGGGTCACAAAGATGTTGGGTTATGACTTTGAAATAATCTACAAAAAAGGAAAGCTTAATGTTGTTGCAGATGCACTCTCAAGAAAGAATGAACAGGTGGAAGCATTTCTTTGTGCCATTTCTATTATCCAACCAGATTGGATAACCGAAGCAAGAGATGAATGGAAGAAGGACAAAGATGTATGGACACTCATTCAAAAGTTGCAGCAAGATGCTAGTACATCTGATACATTTAGTTGGAAAAATGATTCCTTATGGTACAAAGATCGCTTATATCTTTGTAAGAATTCCCAACTAAAACAAAATATTCTTCTGGAATTGCACACTTCTCCTTTAGGAGGACACTCAGGATTTTTAAAAACTTACCACAAGGTGAAGAAAGATTTTTTTTGGGATGGCCTTAAATCTGATATTCAAAATTTTGTGGCGGAATGTTTGGTTTTCCAGCAGAATAAAGTTGAGACAATTAAGACCCCGGGTCTTCTACAACCTTTATCCATTCCAAGTCAACGTTGGGAGGATAT
>JAXQQM020091615.1:0-40218 GCA_034641835.2 Pinus albicaulis
ATAAGCGAGAGTGATGTTTCTAAGACTGCATTCCGAACTCGTTTCGGGCATTATGAATTCATTGTGGTACCATTTGGGTTGACCAATGCACCTGCAGTCTTCATGAACCTTATGAATAGCGTTCTCCGCAAATACCTTGATAAATTTGTACAAGTTTTCCTGGACGATATCCTCATTTACTCTAAGAATGAAAAGGAGCATGAAGAACACCTTCGGATAGTGTTATCTTGTCTCAGAGAGCACAAGTTATATGGAAAACTATCCAAATGCGCTTTCTTTCAGAAGGAAATCCATTACTTAGGTCATATCATATCAGGCGAAGGAATCTCTGTAGATCCTGAAAAGGTAAATACAATCAGAGAGTGGCCGATACCTAAGAATGCACATGAAGTGCGTAGTTTTATGGGTTTAGCAGGTTACTACCGAAGATTTGTGGAGGGATTCTCCAAAATTGCAAAACCAATCACAAACCTTCAGCGTAAGGGCGTCAAGTATGAATGGACTGAGGCGTGTGATGAAGCTTTTTCTGAACTTAAACGATTATTGACTAGTGCACCAATTTTACGGGTACCGGATATGGATAAAGATTTTACTGTGTGTACTGACGCATCTAAGCAGGGATTAGGCGCCGTTCTAATGCAGGAAGGAGGCGTAATAGCATACGCTTCGAGAAAATTAAAAACACATGAAGAACTTTATGCTACGCATGACTTGGAGTTAGCTGCGGTGGTCTTAGCCTTAAAGATGTGGAGACATTACCTGGTAGGGAGAAACTTTGTGCTTAAAAGTGATCACCAAAGTTTGCAGTATTTATTCACCCAGAGAGACTTAAATGCAAGACAAAGACGATGGAGTGAACTCCTAAGCGAATACGACTTTGCAATTTCCTATATTAAGGGAAAGGAAAATGTGGTAGCAGATGCCTTAAGTAGAAGACCCCGAATATTCTCTCTCGTACCTATCAAGGTGAACTTGAGAAATCAAGTGCTTGAACATCTGGTAAGAGACAGTTGGTATTTAAAAGTAAGGTCAGGGCTCGAAAGCAACCACTCGAAGGAACCTAAGTTCGATGGGTATGATTTAGAAGAGGATGGAATTCTACGATTTCACGGAAGGATGTATATACCAGATAGTGGGGATCTCCGAAACACCATCTTAAAGGAAGCACACCGAGCAGTATATTGTGCACATCCTGGGGTAAAGAAGATGTACGCGGACACCAAGAGACTTTTCTTCTGGTCAGGCATGAAAAGTGACATTGTCCAATTTGTTGCTAAATGCCTTGAGTGTCAGCAGGTAAAAGCTGATCATCGCCACCCAGCAGGTCTCTTACAATCTCATGACATCCCTATGACTAAATGGGAAATAATTTCTATGGATTTTATCGTTGGGCTGCCTCTTACGCAACAAAAGCATAATGCCATTCTGGTTGTTGTAGATAGATTAACAAAAAGCGCCCATTTCATCCCAGTAAGAGATACTTATGAGGTAGCTGATGTAGCTAGGGTATTCATAAATGAAATCATCAGATTTCATGGAGTACCTAAGAAAATTATATCCGACAGAGATCCTCGGTTCACATCAAGGTTCTGGAATTGTATGCAGTCAGCCTTGGGAACTCAGTTAAATTTGAGTACTGCCTATCATCCTGAGACCGATGGACAGACAGAAAGGGTAAATCAAGTACTCGAGGATATGCTAAGGATGTATGTAATGGACCAACAGTCACGTTGAGAAAAGTACTTACCCTTGGTGGAATTTGCTTACAACAATAGCTACCATAGTTCGATCGGGATGCCGCCATTTGAAGCATTATACGGAAGACCTTGCAGAACGCCGTTAAGTTGGGACAGGTTAGAAGACCGAATAATCGTCGGACCAGACTTGATCCAAGAAATGGAGGATCAGGTAAAACTGATTCGACATCGGTTAAAAGAGGCTCAGGATCGACAGAAAAGTTATGCGGACACTCACAGGACAGATAGAAGTTATGTGGTAGGAGATCGGGTTTTCATTCACATCAGACCAAATAAGAGTACCATTCGGTTTGGGAAGGGGACAAAATTATCCCCCCGGTTTATTGGACCGTTTGAAGTCCTGGAAAAAGTTGGACCAGTCGCTTATCGTCTTGCACTGCCACCCCACCTGCACAAAATTCATAATGCATTTCATGTATCTGCCTTACGACATTATATTGCTGATAAATCTCATGACCTTCAATGGAAGGAATTGCAGGTATCGGACGAGGGAACCCTAACGGTCGAACCGTTACGTATTCTGGAACGTAGGGTTCGACAGCTCAGGAACCGCCGGATAGACCAAGTGAAAGTCCAGTGGGACAAGTATAGCCCTGGATCAACGACTTGGGAGGATGCTGAGACTTTTTGCTAGAATTACCCTAGCCTGTGCTAAATTTTGAGAACTGAAAACTTTTATGTATATAACTGCTCTATTTTGATACTTGACATTTTGAAACACTATGTAAAGATGCGTTTTTACCTTGCTGGTACATGGATACCCATAAGTCTAGAATGCTACTTCACTCTACTGATACAAAATATATGTTGTTTGTTTAAGATTCACTGGTGCATGGACATCGATATGTAATATGTCATTTAAATTAACATTTGCAAGAATATGAAAAAAGAAATATATCGGTATATAAATTGACAGGGGTAAAGCAATGCATCATAAATAGAACATGTATGAACTAAACAGAAGCAGTGTCGGAAATGAGAAATTTTATGGGACATATTGATACCTAGGTAAACAAATTTTCTTTTTATAAGATTTTGGATTAATATCATAGATATCAAAATATTTTGAATATGTAAAGGTTGTTATATGGGTAACAATTGGTTATGAACAATATAGATGCATATGCTGTAATATGTGTACAAGTGTTTACATTGCAGATTGTGTACCAGTGATTGCCTCGCAGAACACAGATTACCGAAACAATAGACGTGATGACAGAATCCCAGAACGTTGAGACTCCATGTGATTCCATGATAGGGTGTTAACCCTGGTTCTACTGGGAGGGGTGGAGGTGTTGCCCACTGTTTATCCTCCAAAACCTGGAGTCATGGGAGGATTGTGCGAGTCACGCTCCCCTAGACGTGTGATGATGACTGTCGGATGCCTACAAGCATATCAGGTCGATATAATCAACGCTGATATCCTTAAGGTCTATGAATGGATCCGTAACACTGATGCCATGTCATATTCCTGTAGAGGACGGATAGGAAGGGAATGGAAGAGGTTAGGAAGGACAGGGTGGTTAAAGAATAGTCTGCAGAGGCGGTTGAGATATGAAGTAACAAATAAATATCAAAGAAAAGAAACATGTATATACAAACGAAATTCAATCTTAAAAATACAAACCTTCTCACTTGTGCCCTACTCCCTAAAAACATAATTATCAATATAAGTATATGAAGCCCTAACTTCGGGACGAAGTTTTCTTAAGGGAGGAAGTATGTAATGGCCCATACTTGATAAACAGTATAATCATTAAAATTATATGTGGCTGATCCAATACAATAATAATATAAATTAAATTAAGGAAAAGTAATTAATTTATAAACAAACATAAAGTTATCACATCTATTTTGTAACTTATAACTAAAAGCATTTAATTAAACCAAATTAGTTAACAAACTTAATTCAAGTGAGCTTCCATAAAGTCATCTCCTCTACGTAAGTAGATAAAGACTCACCAAAGATATTTAATACACTTAATCGCAAAGCTTATCTCAAACATTAAATATACCTTTAAAAGAAGATAAGGTCGCCTTAAATGATGGCAGACCCTCATAAATGTGATAAAAAGATCTTCGGGAGTGAAAGGCGGTGGGAAGATGGTTATAAGGGGGAAGGATGTGAAGAAGTAAGGGGAGGTTAGAGAAGAAAATTTCTAAATTCTGGCTAACAAGGGATTGAAGATTACGCAGAGTTCTAAAGAGAGAGTTTCACCGTTCTGGGATTCTGGGCACGGGGGCAGAAGATCACTCTTCTGGGTCTAGGATTGCTCCTAGATCGGCTGGGAGGATTGTTGTTTTGGGTAATCTGTTATCTTCATCAAACATCATCGGGAGAAGAACTATCACCACAGTCTGAAATATCAGCACCAACGTTTCAGGTATTTTCCTTTGAGTACAGATGTGTTTCTTCATTCAATTTTACTGTAAATTGTTTATTGTAATACAGTACGGCCGAATATCTTCTCTGCAATTAAATTAAGTATGTGTAAGGAACCTTAATTCTGTATATGTATGTCTTGTTTTGGGTGTTTTAGATATCTCCAAAGAAGGTAGTTTACATGCTCATTAATACTTTGGGAGAACTAAAGGAATATCTACAATCAGGAAAATAATGCCAGAAGCTCAACTAGCAGTACATATATCATTGAATAGACGTAGAAAATTGCACAGCCCTTATGTAAGGGATCTTACACATTGTCTCAACTTCAGCCCATTCTCTTTTCAAATCAGTTGCCCTTAACAATCATATATCTGCAACTTATTTCAACTTGTGTATAGGAGCTTAGATGACATGAACAAATCCACACTCTTAACTTGGAGCAATCTCTTGAAGTCTGCTCTTTAATCTCGGAAAATATCCATGATTGTACATTTCTTCCTTTATACCCCTCAATCTTCTTTTTCTCTTTCTCCAGCTTTTTTTTGTGCCTGTCATCACTTTACCTTTATCTTCGTAATCTTTACCTTCTTGTCTTTTTCCGCAATGTTTGAATGGATATCCGCCACTTCACGGTATTCCTTTTAAAGGTTATCTTGTGATATTGAGAGGGAATCCACATTCAAAATTTTATAAGTGACTAACATGGAGAAGGAGCATTCTGTTCTTTATGTCATGACTTTTATCACAGAGATGACCGAAGTTTATATATCCTAATGGTCTGCAGAACAATAGTAATTATAGAGACAGATTCTCTGCCTTGAGACCGACCTTAATAAGATTGCTGTAGATGTAGAAAGAGATAAGATTTGAGAATTTACCGAGTTTCGATTTGTGCCAAAACTGAGTCAAGCCTTAGAGCCTTGTAGGGGGATCTTACATAAAACATGTTGAAGTAGTCTGGTATACCTTATTTGCATGTTTGAAATTTGACAATGGATCTGAAGGGTATGTCTACAACCCTCCTGTAGGACATATTTGTTGTATAGTGGTGGCCTAAATAGTGTCCTTGTAAAATTCTGAAGCTTATGTGTGTGCTACAATTATGAGAAAATCTCTGATAATTTCTAGCAACCTTTATTTGAAGAATACAATATTGAAATTGAAGGTTTGAAGATTGCTAAAGCACAAACTCATTATCCCACTAAATTCAGTGTATTTGTATCTCCATCACTGTCAGTTGTCACGGATAGAGAAGGGTTTACATCTTCAGAAATAAGAAGGTACTAGTGTATGTGGAGAAAAACGTTAAAGATATCAATGAAAAGATATCAAGGGTTTAATTCTGAAACTTATGCTTGTGCTACAATTCTGAGAAAAATTATAATTAACTAACTGTAAGTGAAATACTAATTCACCCCTTCTCAGTGTTTCCAACATATAAAATATCAGTGAAAAGGACCACAACAGATAAACTTACTCAAAATATCATATGCTATGCAAGCATTAAGTATAACACGTTGTTCAATTTTCTTTTCAGTAATATAACTCATACTTTGGTTAGTCTAAACATTTGTAGGAGTAGTGTGTTACATATAGTCACCTTGAACATCATCAGAAACAAGGCAACTGCAGACAGGACTTATGTTAAAAATAGCTACAAACTTTATCGTTTTTACACTAAAAGACAATGACAACCTATGTACTTGAGTTTAAAATAGGACCCAAAAGAACCAGGAGAAGTGGATGCCTACTACTAATTTAACAAATGCAGTATAAATTTATCTCTGTTCTGAAAAAGTATCAATATCAAAGATTTTTTAATGTTGCCATAGTTCCCCCCCCTAATAGAGAAGACTTATTATTCAACAAAATAACTTATCCAAAATTGCATTTAAAATAACTATTCAAAACCATCTTCCCTTGTGTAGTATACACATTTTTTTTTCAAAACAGTCATAAGAAATTTCTTTTTTGTACCACATCTAAGTATACACTCATAAGTTACAGTTCAAAATTGCTCCAGAAATCACAAAAAGAACATCTTCAAGTAAAAAGCATATTCTTACAAAAATTTCACATGATTCTATGGATAGGAAAATATTTTTCCTTGGCATAGGTTCATCATTGTCACATAGACACAAATTATAGCATTCTACAATTATGGCTCATGTTATTTGACAAAAAATGTTTTCAAATGGAAGTACCAACTAGTTTTTCAACCTAATTCTAAGCATGAATTTACAGTCTAGATTCCAGGGAGCCTTATCTAATGCATACTTACCCACAACATCTTCAGATGGCACTTCTGCTTCATTGAGCGTACTAACAAGTTTTTTAACCTGCTCCAAAGTACCATTCTACAAGGCAAACACACTATTTTCAGTATAGTGCACTATAGGGAGCACTATTTTTAGTATAAATTTGAGGACTAACCCTTTCTCGTTTTCGTTCCATTCTTCTCTCTTCTTCTATGACCATATGAATGAGGTGTTGTTCATATTACTGTTCAGCTTGGGTAGTCTAAATATCTTGATGTCATCAGGTGACTGAAATAGAATTTTTCCACCTCTGTTATAGGCGACCTTGCTTGGAGGTTTACACTACATTTGGAATCAATGTGCCTTGTGCTTGGGGTGTGCCCATTTGAGGAAATGACTCCCCTCCTTCCTTAGCCATTCTGAACACCATTGGACTCCTAGAGCATGAAATCAGTTGGAGGTAGACAGGTCAATCTTGGGATCTTTTTTATTTTTTGATTGTACAAATTGTTTTTCTTCTTATGTCTTTAAGACTACTAGAGCACAAAATCAAGTGTAGCTAGATGAATCAATATTAGGAGATTTTTGATTCTTTGATTGAACAAATTGGTTTTCTTCTTACATCTTTGAGACTCCTACAACATGAAATCAACTGGACCTAGACGTATTAATCTTGGGAGCTTTTGATTCTTTGATTGTACAAATTGTATTTTCTTCTTAATCATCACTATCCTAAATTGAGATTGATCCTCTTCATTGCTTTGTTCCTTGTTACCCAAAGATTGATTAGGAGCAGAATGAACATCCTGCTAACAATTCCTAAAACAATGCCCAAATCTGTGGCAAATATTACACTTGAAAGGTAGTTGATAGTAATACAATTCTTGGAGGAAGATCCTCTCATCTAGCTATAGAAGAATGGCCTCCACGAGACCTTTATCCAACTCGACTTCAACACAAAAACAAGACACAAAAATTGGCATCCCTTGTGTTCTTCCACTTCAAGTAACTTCCCAAAGTCACCATAAATATCCTTTAGAATAGCCTTGTCCCAAAAGATCAACAAAAAAAGGGGATGCAAACCCATAACAAAACGAGGAGAGTTCCTCCATTGGATTGAAGTTTAGAGACCAAGGATTTAGATACATTGCAGCAGTGCCTGGAATCCTGTAAAATAAGGACCTGAGCAAAATACTAAATCCTAATCTTCTTCAGATATGAACAAGAAAGAAAAAAACACCTCTTCAAAGTGCAAAAATAGAGAGTTGTCCCTACATATTTGGAGCCCAACAATTTGAGATCCATATATATACTGCAATCGGACTATGATGCAACCCAGTGAATTTACATATCAATGCTCATCTTGTGAGGATGGAAACTTTCCATCAAGTTTCTGAGGTCTCGATCAACAGAGATGGGATCATTACCTTCTTCAAAAACTAGATTGTTGGGGGCAGCTTCACAAGCATCAATAAGGTGGCTAACAAATTTTCAAGAAATGTATTTGGATGATCAAAAGAAAGGTTGGAAAAATTAGTAGACACACTGTAGACATCCATTAAAAACATACTCTCTATTCGTCAAAAACTAATGGTGCCAATTTTAGACTAGAGTATTAGCTCAACAAGGATCCCCTCCTTTCCAAAACATCAAAACATTCAATGATTTTTTCCTTAGGTGTAACATTCAAGATAGGGATAAGATGACAAAATTTTATATGGATAATTTAATACTACTTGATATGAAAATATGGGACCCCAACTCTCAGCTAGATGATGTGAAATTTATTACTTTAGCCTCCTGGATGACCTGTGAAGAGACCATGGCAGAATAAATCAAAAGAATCATGGAAAAAGAGATATAATAACCTTTGTGGATCATGGAATAACTACAATGCCCTCGCATTATCACTATTAACCAAATGATTATAGTAGAAGATCGACTGATGACAACTATCTACACAAAAAAAAAATAGGAGTAGGAAAAACATCATTTTGAAGATACCTTTAGATTGTAGGGAGATGAGAGCCTGCAAGCATGCCAAAGAAGGTGGCATACCTTGCCACATAGTTTGCGAATAAAGGAATATCATTCACCAAAGAGGTTGAGGAGTGTTTTGGATAGAATAAAGATTAATGAAAGAAAGATTAACGAGCCAAAACAGATGTAAATCATTCCAAAATATCTCTCGTTTGATTTAATATTCCACCACAAGGCCGAGAGTAGTAATTTCGGAGAATCAAGAGTATTCGTTCAAGTGCTTGTCTTAGGAAGTGGGTCACTACCACTTTATAGTCTTTCTCTTGGATAGAAGGGGCTCCAAGTAGACATTAGTTGTCAAAAGGAAACAGTTAATGTAGTTGGTTGCTATGGGGTTGTTTTTGGTTCCTTAGTCCTAATTGCATGCTTGTCTTGCTCAAATGCAAACCCTCTATATTCTGGTGTACATTGTTGCAGGGTAATAATTGATAGTCAATAGAGTTGGTGATATCTTTGATTCTACAGTAGTTAGTAATAGCTAGTGGTATATAACTTGGCAGTACTCAATGATCAGTGATACTCAGTTGTGCTTGGTGGGTACTGGATACCTTTTTGTATCCAAAGAAATTATTTACCAGTTAGATTGAGCCTATAAGTTAAATCATAGTGATGTGATGTACCTTTCTCTATTGATATAGATCATAGTGCTAAAGAAGACTTTGCAAATCTGATAGATGGTTATGGAAAGGATATTGGACCAAAGAATGTTGGATAAATTCAATCCTTCTATAGTTCGATGTGGCATTGCTCCAGGGTAATAACTGATACTCAACAGAGTATCAAACATAAGTGATATGTCACTTGGTAGTTCTTGATGGTTGTGATATTCAGTTGTGCTTGATGGGTGCTAGTTACTTTTTCATATGTCAAAGAACTTATTTTATCACCTCAAGTTTGATCTACCTACAATGGCACCCTACTCAGTGATAACATAAGGATCCAGGATTTATGCATGCATGAATAAGACCAATCCTTATACTTATTTTTCAACCTAAGGTCAAGTGTTGGAACTTGGGATATGATGTCACTTGTAACATACCCCCATTTGTAATTGTGATTTTTTTGTTCCTGTTTATGTTTGAGTGATCCACTATTCCTTGAATGGCTTAGTTTTTACCATTCTTATGCTATTTTTCCAACACCCTTTTTTTGAGGTTGGACCTAACATAATTATTCTATTAGATGTGTTCTATAGGTTTGAAACCCGTTGGTTGCATTTACAATACTGTAAGGTCGTGCTTGAAATTCCTCCAAGGGATTCAAAACAAGAGGATTGTAAAGAGGGAAATGAAACCTACAACTATCATTTCATACTGCGACCTATAAAGAAGTCCTATTTTTTGCCTCAAAGGAAGGCCTCTATACGTTGTTATACCTGCATTCATTTAATACATGGTGCATGTGGGAAGGGTCATCAAGTGTATACCCAATTATAAACCATTAAATAGGGTGATTACTCTTGTAGTACATACAAGAGAGGTATTATGATAGAACAAAACCAATAACATAGCAATCTTAATCTCATATCCGAGTGTACACATAATTGGCATTCCTATTATGATCCACCATCCATGAAGCTTTCCTTGTGAAATAAACATCAAAATCACCATGGAAATGCCAAGTCACAAAGGAATTAACATGTCCAAGAATCTTACCATATCAAGAATGGAATGTCTTTGTACTAGTGCTTAGCATGGTTACACACTCAAGTGATGGAAATATCTCATATAAAGACCAACTATATATGAAAATCACACAAATTATACCAATTAGTCTTATGCTACCATTACAGTGTAAAAGACTCCATGACTCAACTATCTTTTACAAAATTTTAAAGGAAAAATGCACAACTAATTTCAGTTGGTTAACACAAACACCAAAGTTGGATAAGTCCACTAGTTTGGTGGTCAATGGGCAATAAGTTGGTGATGGTAATAGTGTTGAGCCACTAGATGTGAAGTTTAGCGATGGCCATTTCCTTGTTACTGTAGCAAGACATACTTCCCAGTAATTAAAACATGGCTCCATTTCCTTGCTACTGTAGCAAGACACACCGCCCAATAATTAAAACACAACCCCATTTCTTTGTTGTTGTAGCAAGGCAAACTACCTAGTCATTAAAACATGACTCCATTTTCTTTCTGTTGTCGCAAGACAAACTTCCCAACAATAAAACATGACTAAAAATATTTGATAACATCACCTTGTACCCTTTACTAAGGTAAATAACAATATCAGGTATATCCATAAAGGATACCTCTGGAAATAATACGTGTATATTATTTATAATATTATGTCCATTAAAAAATACACCATGTTTAATGTTAAATTTAGACTAATACTTGACATCATGCCCAAGCATGAATACACCATGGCAACACCTTGACATCATGCCCAACTGGGATAGCCTATTTTCATTTATTATCAGTTTGTATAAATTCTTCTAACAACGTAATGCATAACAATATCACACGATGGCTACATAATTAGGAAGCTACAAGTATTTCATATTGTCTTAGGTTTCTTTTGGATTTGTAGCTACAATTAATATAACTGAAAAATTTTAGGTTCTATTAGTATTGGGAGATAGGCCAAATATTGGATTCCAAATTTCTCGGAATCAATTCCTCGACATGCGCTCCAAATCACTTTCCACTTCCTCTCTATGTTAAGGCCACGTTAGTGCAATGTTTTCACCATGTCATCACCACATCACCAATGAGCCATGTCGCGATGATACAACATCTACCACATAGGTGTGCCACATCATTCTACTTCAGTGCCACAACATCATGAACCAAATAACAATGACATGTTATCTTCCATGTGGGTGTTCCACATACCAATGAATATATTACTATTCTTCACTGCAAATTGAGATTGTGATCTCCAAATAGAGATTTTCAGACATCTTCTCTGAGATTTTCAGTGACCTATCTCTGAGGTTTTTCAGTGATAAGACAGAAGTAGTAGGCCTTGACCCATAGGATGGCATCTACAGGTAGACACAACAACCTTCGCCATCAATAGCATAACATGCTCCCATTTCCTTGCTTAGAAAAATGAGAAAAAAAGAGCACGTGGCAATGTGTTTTTTTGGAAAAATGTGGAAGAATTACGTGAAAAAGTTGACATAATTATATTTCATGGATTTTCCACATTGAGACTTGTTCATGAGAAGGAAATATGCAGGCATTGTTGGCTCAATAATGCCCATGTGCGCTTATATTTTGAAAAACACCTTTGAGATTCATCTTTGACGACTCAACGTTGTGTCTGTGTGTGAGCCAACACACATACACACACAGACTTACACATAATTATTATAAATATTTATGTAATTCAAATAGAAAATATGCAACACTATGGACCTATAACCAATACCAAATTTTTAACGTTATAAATTGTATCCTAACTCGAAAAAAAATAACAATGATTTTGTTTCGTGTAGTGAATTCTTGGAATTAAAATGAATCGGTAGAGTGAATTTAGATACCTTGCGTAGAATAAATAGTTAGTGATGATAGATTGATGTTTGTAGGAAAAATCCAGGCTAATTTTCCATCATAAAGTCATCCTTATTTTTGGGGTTTGTCCCTATCCTTCATTGTCATCACCCCTAATTGGGTGTGACAAGTGTCCTATCCATCACTCTATTGGTCGCTGGCTTATCCCCTTCTAGGATGATGAGCATGAGGAGATAATATAAGATGAAATAAGATAATTTTATTAGTGTCTAAGTGACCACAAAACTTGGTCAACCTAGCTAAAATTGAGATTGTGATCTTCAAGAAAATTTATCATCATCTGAATGAGGAGGAGGTTATCTGTAGATCTCATTGTGTTCACTTAGTATGATAAACCTTGTGTTGGGTGAACCCTTCAACCTTGCAATATTGGGTTGAGTGGGGAGATTTTAATCCTGGGTGGAAATCATTTTACGTACATGGAGTAACCCCTAGAAAAAACTCAAGGAATCAATGTAATTTGTTAGATCTAGGTCCAACTTTCTAACCTACACCTAGACCTACAAATGAAGGTTGGAAACTTGACACATATTATAACACCACCATACCAATTATTTAATCTTTCTGTTTTTTCCATATGAGATATAAGATTTCAACTCCAAATAATTGGCATGTTTTTTGGAACTAAATGACCCAAGGGATTTTATGACCTAACATAATAAACTTCCAGAAAATGGTGGTAGGGAGCAATTGGCTGCAAATAATATAGGTCCACTCCTAGGCTAATATAGCAGATATAAAATGACCAGAACAGGGGTGCTCATTCTACTACAAAAGGGGTCATTGGGCTGGGGAACCCACATATATTAAATTTATGTTGTTGGCCAAGAGGAATGTGAGGGAATTGGAACTGGTTGGAGTTCCTTTGTACCTAACTACAACCCAAGGGAATGTGATAAGATGGATACGATACAATGGTGGTTATATCACCATAACTAGAACAAGTAAGTATAAAAATAGTATATAAAAAAAAATGTTTCAATGTTTAAAAGCATGTTCAAACTTACAACCAAATAGAGGAAAAAACATATACAAAAAACTAGATAATAATCATGAACAAGCTTCATATTTAATTTGAACTGTAAAGGAACTTACAAAATGTGACACTACGAACCTCGTCAAGCGCACAAGAAAAAATATCCTGGACATGACCCTGGTTGACAAGTTGTATTTCTCATGATGCAAGAGGATTTGTCCCTGTGCTGCCAAGTCATTCAAAATCCATAATTATCTATACAATAAATACAAATAATTGATGTAGTATTTTTTACTCTAAGATGCATTCTTATGATAATGTTAGAACATATGTTGAAAATGTCAAAACATGCCTGAATAAGATCCTCTTCGTTTCAAAAACTATTTATTGGAGTCGTATGAAATTGGAACAAGCCTCCCACGATCTGAAAGAGTAGCAACTAAGTCAACAGTGACTTTTTTGTTGCTACTTTGGATCGAGGGAGGTTTGCTCCAAGATTAAATCGCTCCAATAAATTATTCTCTACTAAATAGGGCCAACCACTGAAGGTGGAAGATCTTATGGCCCCTTCCCCTCCCCCTCACATCACCCTCAATTCCCCAATACCCAATATATATTTCATTTTTTACTTTCATGAGCAAAAAAAATAAAAATTAAAAATTAAAAATTAATAAAAATAATAAAAATAAAAATTTATTCTGTAACTAATAAAAAAGCAATGCAACAAAAAGTACGCAGGAAAACATGGAAAGTGTTTGACATAAAAATAGTATGATAAATGAGTTTTTATATAACGCAAAAAAGGTTCCAAGTATGGTAACATTTGTCTTATAATAATACAATATTTTACGTTATCAAATTTTCTTTTTCTTATTCTTACTTTTAAAGCTCCTAACTACATCATCAACATCATTGTGCTCTACTTCTATTTCGTGTCTTTCCTACATAGCTAACCTAGTTGCATACTCACGATGTCTGGTCTCATGCAGTGACGGGGCATCGCCTACAAAAACAAATAATATTAAATTTTAATTGTTAGTTTTTAAATATCATTGAACTAGTTCGATAATTTTAATAATAAAAATATTGCAATGAGATTATTTACCTAGTGCACCAGTTGTAACCGTTGGAACCGTTGCCCTGTGTTCCTCTCTGGTGGTAGGATGCTCAAGTACAACATTCTCTATCATTTAAACAAAAAACTTTATAAGGACACAACCATCAAGGTATAATTAGAAAAAAATATAAGTGGAAATTAATTACCATTATGGCCCTCACTGATAGTAGCATTGTCGACCTGGTCCCCACTAGAATGATCAGGTTGCACGTGAGGACCATGTACTTCTGGAAATATTTCACTCTCAATGCACTGCTCTACAACTGGGTTATTTGGCTCGTTGAAATTGTTGCTCCTCTGATTTAAACAAAGTTGTTAGACATTAAATTTATGGACAAAAACAAACATATTAAAAGGTTAATGTTTTACCTTATCAAGCATTCTGGATCTTGGGACTTATCCCAAGCTTCTACGACTTTCAACTACGGCTTGATAGCCGGAACGGAAAGTGATCTCTCTGTCTTTCTCTATGGTTTCCATTCCAAATTCATCACCCTACATTACATGTGATTGTGTATTTTTAATGTTATTTGATGGGATTACAAAAATGTTGGAAGGCGATACAATTAATTATAAGATGTTTAGCTACTTACAATTCTTGCGGCTAATTTCAAGTAGCTGCCCTAGCCTAGCTTGTGATGGCCCTTTTTTTCAATCCTAGCTTTGGTTGCCTTCGAGGTGTCAGGAAACCTAGCATCAAAAGATTGAAGTCAGATATGACGTAGCACACTTTTATTTTAGACATAGATAAAATTAAAGCTATTGAATTAAAGTTGTAATTTACCTTGCGGGTCCAGTTGGCATTTTTCCTTCTTTCTTTGCCCTTTTCTCTTTTCCGTCATGGATGAGTGCTCTCCCCTCACTCTCTGAAACTGCGAGAGGACGCTCATATCTAGGGTTAAATTGCAATTGCGTCCTATAGGTGTCCCTAGTATATTTCAAATATTTGCCGGCTACCCGAGCCACCGTTGTTCTGTCAAATGTGCCGACCCCAAAAAGGGCTTCTAGATAATCTAGAAGTTCTTTTTTCAGGTTGGAATTCTAGGAATTCCACCTTGTGCATATGGTTGGGCCAAAAATTACCAACGCATGGCTCTCCAAAAACCTGTAGAACTCATTGTTTCCTACACAGAAAAAAGATATTATCATTAATTTAAAAATAAAAATCATGATAAAATATGTTTTAGATAGAGTACATGAAATAGTTAAAATATTAAAACTTACCTGGGAGTTGTACATGCTTTATACGGACACCTTCATCGTTCACCAAAAATGTGCCATTAATGGTCCCCGTGGAGCTGATACGTGTAGCTCCAGGAAACGCAATAATATAGTTGGCCATATCAGCCTCATCACTGCTAACACGTTCAGCGATTGGCTGGGTGTCTTCGTGGGTAGGGTGTGTTTCGCGGCTGCCACCTAAAGGCGTAGAAGGTGTATGAGAGGGTGGCTCGGCAATCTCTTGCCCTTATGTCCCACTACCACCAACACCAGGTGCAGCAGGTGTTAGATAACGCTACATACAAAAGAATTTTTTTGTTAGTTTAGTTAATGTAAAAATTAAAAATCAAACTATCACAATTCATCTCATGCAGAACAAAAAAAATATCCTTTTGATTTTTTATTATTACCTGATATCTTTCTAGCTGCCTCATAAGATGTTGTATCCTCTCTTCTGTTTCAGGTGTTTGAGGCGCGTCTATCAAAGTATTAAATTCTGACCTTGCATCTCGTGCCTTTTTTTGCAACAAGAACACTGGAGATAGGGATGAAGAAAACTCTTCCTCAAAGAGGGAATCATCAGGCGTACCATGGCTAGGTGTCTGCATATTTGAACAAAATTAATATTATTTCAATTATGTAAATAACTAAAATACCTGAAGATAGAGCAATGCTGGCACTTTACATGTTCTTCCGCTGGCCCCTTTCCATGATCATCCTGTCTCGGGGTTGTTCCTGTATTGCCCTGATCAGCCTGCCACATTGCAATAAAATTAGAAATGTGAAAACTTGAAAACAATATCTAACTTGAAAACACAAAATGAAAACTGAAATAATTTCTAAATTTACCTTTCTAATACATAAAATTTGTGCATTAAAGAGGCCCTGGAGTGGTTGAGTATAATTAAAAGTAAGGGATGTAAGCCAAATTTTTATACTTACACCTTGCTAGTAGACAATTTCTGCAAAGTAGGTAGATTAGATGAGGCTAAAGAGATTTTCAGTGAAGCTTTAATAAGTGGAATAAAGCTAACTGTAGTGATATATAATGCATTGGTCAATGGATATTGCAAGGGAGGGAAATTGGATGAAGATTTCCTTCTCCTCGAAGAAATGAATGAGAATGACTGCATGCCTGACATAATTACATATAGTACCATAATTTATTGGTTAATAAAAGAGAACAAGATCTTAGAGGCTTTGAAGTTGCATGATCAAATGGAAGACAAGGGATATGAACTATATATGAAGACAACGCTTTCTTATCTGCAGTGCCCTTGCCAGATCCTTATAATGAGTGGTCGCATTACTTGTGGGATGATTAACTTTCCCAGTCAGTAGTCGGCTCAAGGTGATCTTGGGTTGTGTGTTTTTAACACTATGGTTACACCTAGGCCTCCAAAATTTGATTACATCATAATATATCAAATCTGTGTTGGATAAAATGTGGACTTATGGAAACTTGCATGAACCAACAGTCACTAAAGTGCATGATGGAGGGCCATTTTGGACAGCTAGGCAACTTCTTCAAATGGACTTACCTCTTTATTTGAACTGTGAGGAAAATGGGCTTCTCATAAGAAATAGTGAAATTATATTATTCAATGGTGATAAAACGCAATTGTTGAGTTTTCTTACTCAAATTTGTAATGCAATTGTTAAGTGCAAAGGTTCGGGAGCGACAGTGAAGTGCTTGAATTCAGTTGAACTTTTTTTATTGAACTTTTATCCTTAGATGCTTTTAGTGCAGGTTTGGATGATTTGGTTCTTGCTTGTTGTGATTCTCAAAGAAATATATTTATGAATGAGCTAGGAAATAATAGTGGAAATGCAAGATCTGCTAAGAAAATGGTTCAACAGCTTGCCTTCTTAGGGCTTCAAATGTTTCAACAGAGGAAAACTTTTCCTAGAGATTAGCTTAAATAGATTTGCATGATAAGGATTTTGTTTTTATTAATGGTCCTCCAAGTGTCCACAAACACTCATTACATGGATTATAATCATACGTACATCTAGGCTCTACAATGATTATTAACCCACTAATATGGTGGCCACTTGGTGCAGATTTTGATGGGGATTCCATTCATGTTTCTAGGATCTCAAGCTGAGATTTCTCAGCTTCTAAGTGTGGATCAACAAGTGTTTAGTTCCCATTTTGGAGAGGCAAGAATAGCACTAAGTGTTTATACTTGATACATTATTGTATGGCAATCTTTTATCCATTCACATGATGTAGAATCATACCATCGGGGTTGGAACAAAGACCTTGGGCTTTGGAGGCACATCACTCATGCTACCCCTCCTAAGTTGTGATGGAATATATCATTATCTTACGATTACTACGTCTTCCCATTGGTATTAGTTGTCTTCTTGATGTATATTATGACATATCCACATTGCATTTGCTCATAGCTATGATCATTTTCATGACATGGACCCATTGTGTACTTTTTTCATGGCCATGGTCTTGCATATTATTAAATGGATCCACAGTGTATTATGTTGGCAGCCATGCTTTTTTTCTTTTCTAAGCATTGTTATGCCTATATATTTGTTAACAATCGATTGCAAGTACTCACTAGTTCCTTGATCTTTAGCTCTTTCCTTGGAATTCCTCATAACTTATGCTTATTAGAATGTGTTTCGACCATTGATTCCTCTTCTTAACTCACACATTAGGGGGTGCTGTTACAACTCTATTTTCCACCCTTGAATCTCACTAAGGACCCATTGCATAGACCAACATTGAATGAGTTGAGGAAATCAACACTAAATGAATCGATTCTCTTGCACTAGGAGATTTTGAACTTATTAGACTCAAGTTCCTTAAGTTCGAGAGATCTACAACCATCCTCTATCCTCCTCCATGAATCTATTTATGGAAGGTCTCTAAAGGAAGAAAGGAGGAATAATCATTTAAAAACATGTGTTGTTCATTCTAAAAGAGACTATTCAACCTTCAGATATCAGACTTCTCAAGTTGTGTGAGGGCCAAGGAAGTATTAGACGAGCGACTAGGGACATGTATTTTCCTCTTCTTATGAATATAGATATGTTTGGTTTCCCCTTCATCACATGTATTAATCATTATGTATAAGTGATTTTTATATCTCATCTTCCTTGAGTAGATCGGGTTACATCCCGATTTTTGTCCTTTTCATATTGAGCTACTTCTCTTATTTTCACTGTTCATCCATTTTCTGACAATGCATGTTGGGCATTCCCAACCAATCACTACCATCCATTTGAGATATATTAGAACTCAAAGGCATCCAATAGATGTGAATCTAACCCTACAAGCCATGTAATTGAGAAATAATACAAAAGAATGGATGGCACTGAAAGCTTAAACAAAGAAACTTCTACTAGTAGCCATCTACATTACCCATTTTGACAGTACCGTCCACAAAATTCCACAATTAGTAAATGCTAAAAATGAATGCTTAATTATGTGCATGGTCAATACCTGAATGCTTGCTATCTCCACATTATTTGTGGCATTTCTAACAAATATAACTGCCTAAAAATCTCGATCACTACAAGCATTAGCTATATTCTTTAATTTTGTATACACAAATGCAATATTTATTATTGCATAAGCACAAGAGAAGTTATTAAAATCGGGATGTCTATTACAAATGCTCATGATGGATGAGAAATTGTAGTAAGAATTGTCAAAGACCATTAAAAAAAAAGAAATACAGGCACAACTATTTCAATATGCAACAGTGGAATAAATCCCCAAGCATGTCAAAAAATGGACTCCAATGATTAGATAAAATGAGAAAGCCCCATTTGGCTTACAAAAACCATAAGGATCCAACATGGTAAAATAATTCCCCAGTCAAAATGAATTGGAGAGAAATGAAAACCATTTGAATGTTAACAAGCACCAAAATGGAAATCTGGATACAACATTCAACCTTCAATCTAGAAAATTGATCATTTTTTCAGGATTAAAAGGCTAAAACCTAGCAACACGAAAATCAACATACCACTCCAAAGGTGCATGATATGCTTTTATCAAGTAATTAAGTATCCTTTTGAGACTGTTACAAATAGGCTTAATGGATGAAAAAATCTAATCAATTTCTATGATTTTGCAGACTTCTCATAGGAGAATGACTGACTTTAACTGAATATGGTTTCCCAAAGGAAGAAAATAGTAAAAAAATTAAAATTCAGAACATGACCTTTATTTTTTTGTTTAGATGAAAACAAAAATGATTTGAAATCTTTTAAAAACAATCATAAGCAGACTATGCGACACCAGGTAGGGGTAACCTTTGAGTTAGAAGTGTACTGTGTTGTTAAACCGCTATGGGTTGGGATGTATTTGTTTTAGAGATAAAATCCTTAGAAACCTAAGGACTGACCTTCAAGAGAAATTGACTACTGAGGAGGTATCTCCTCTAACAATAAGAAAATATTTTTGTATCCTCTGCTCGAGAAATGTATTCTTCCACTTTCTAGGCACTCTGAAACCACACTGAACAAAGCTTGTTGAAGGGACTAGAAGAAATGAAGAAAATATAACATGAGTTAAGTTCTCTCTAAGCTATACCCTTAGTAATTGAAAATTATAAACATGTCAAAACATTTTGAAGGCAATGTTTCAATCTGGCTTGAATCAGAAAAATTAATAACAACCATCTAGAACCAACATTGAACCATTTGAAGGCATTTAGAATGGGTTTTGATGGGTATAACAGGAAAAATATAAGCTACAACCCATGGCTGTGGTGCGTAGAAGCTAATGGCAGTATACTACGTGGCTGCAATTTTTGAAAACAATCTAGTTGTTTGTCCCAATAAGACATCTGAAATCGTGATATAGAGATGCAAAAAAAAGAAAAAGGAAAGAGGCATGCAACAAAGATTGGGAGAGGCCTTGGAAATTTAGCCTCATGAGAAGAGCTAAATGAAGTTTCATTCTCCATCAAAAGGAACAACACACAAAAATGGTGACAAATGTTTTCAAGAACATTAGAGAGCTCCCTAATGCGTGTGGCTTCCCCATATTTATATGTATGTATTTTTATATTTTTTTAATATAGATTAATGTCCTTCCCAACCTGCCATTTCCTACAAATTTGGGGGGGAATTTTAGCTGTTCCAGACACTCGTACCTGTGTTTTGGACACTTCTGTATTCTTAATTGTCATTTCCTAACAATTGGCTGAAACCTTTAGCTGTTAAGACACTTGTACTCGTATTTTGAATTTTTCTGCATTCTGAGAACTTGAGAAATGTAGAAAATTTCCCTTCGATCTTAAAGGAAATGAGTTTTATTCAATTTAGCCGAATTTAATTGATGAATACGAATGAATTTGTTCACCATGCCTTTTGAATTAGGTGAATTTTGAACTTAATGGTTGAAACTCGCTAAATGTGGTGAATTAGGGTACAACTTGTCTCTGACCAGATTATGAGTACTTTGCAAGAATTAGGGTCATATTGTCAATTGTCTCAACCAAAAAAATTACACTTGAAGGTTTTATGTAGGGGCTTTGAATCCTGGATCAGCAACGAAAATTGCATCAATCATCAACTACCAGTAAGGGCTTTGAACACAATTGAAAGGTAGGCCAGGATAGTATCAGAAACTGGAAAGAACTTTTCCTACCTTGGTATGCTCATTCTTCTTCCAACCTATGCTCTCCAAGCTACATTAAGAGCTAGGTTGTGTAGGGTGGGAGGATGGGGATATGGGTGCTAAAAGAAGTTAATATCATCTCCAATGCTAGGATAAGTGGAAATAGGAGGACATTTGGCATCAAGGTTGCAGCCAATGCTCATGCACAAAACTTTCTCTTGTACCTATTGTTGTGGATGGAATTTGTGATCCTATAGAGGGGGTGTATCTAAGTATGACCACCCCATTGCTGCAATTGCAACCACTATTTTGTCCTCATTAGTTTTAGCTTCATTAAAAGCATCAAAGACCGAGTTTTCTTGTTGTTTGACATCCTATTTTGAGACACAACTGTAATAAATTACGATGTCTAGTAGTGAGCAATAGATAGCTCGAATATGAAAAAGACATGTTGTATTTGTATCTGTGATTAATTTGTAATAAGATATTTGGAAATTAGTAATATTCCTCACACGATCATTTGAGAAATGATTATTATTGATTGCTGAAATATCTGAAAAATTGCTCTGCAACGAACTACCTTTCTCCCTATTATAAATGGTAACTTAAAAAAGTGTATTATCACCTCCAATGCTAAGATAAGTGAAAATAGTAGGATATTTTTGGTCAAGGTTACGCAAAACTTTTGCTTTTACCTATTGTTGTGGATGGAATTTGCACCCCATTGCTGCAATTGCAACTACTATTTTTAGCTTCATTAAAGACATCTAAGACCAGTTTTTCTTGTTGTTTGACATCCTAGTATAACTCACGAGCTTTTGATACAAAAAATAGAACATCTCCGTGATAATAATATTGGAGCAAAGTTCTGTGACAAGTTGTTAGTGAAGTTACCAACACTTTAGCACATAAGGTAGAATAGATATTGACAACGTAGCTTGACCATGATGATAGATCAAACCTCATCAAACCTTGACATAGTATAAAAAATTAAGCAAAATGATTAGCCTCTAGTTTCCCACCATGTCCCTTTCTATTCCTTTAAGAATATGCTTGATCAAATCTTCATTTACCTTCTCCCCCATGTGCCTATTTCCAAGGCTTCTCAACACAGCCCAAGGAAACACTTGCATGAATTCAAGACATGCTTATTTCCATCAAAATGGTAATAATAACAAGACAACCCAACATTAAAGTGATTCCCTACACCAGAAACTAGCATTAACAAGCTAACCAAAAAATGAATGCAGAACTTCGAATTTGACTTCAATGTCGCTACAGTTCATTTTTAGTTTAGTAGGATGCTTCTCTTTTAATAAATGCAACAAAGACAACGATTTTAAAGGCATCCCCTTATATCAAATTATACAAAAAAATTGTCACAAGAAAGCCCAAATATTGGCCACAAGCATCATCTCAAAACAAAAAAACACAACAATATTTTTGATATCAACAAAATTATGAATTGTGGAATTTCAAAATATAGCACCTCTGAATTGAGATTATCCTAGACAAAAGAAATTTCTCACCAAGCCAATAAATATATGAATAAAAAGGAATTGCATCTAAACTCCATGTTAACTACTATAACATAAATAAAATATGATACCATCATGATATATGTTCTATAACTAATAAATTCCCATAGGATATAGCATAATATCTCTATTCCAAGCATCTCCCATATTATGGAAAACATCAACTCAAAAAAATTGAGCCAAGTAGAAACATGGGAAAACACAAAAATATGGAGTGCAAATACATTAGTGTGAAAGTCAGGTTAATGATATCTATTGAAATATATATTAAATAAATATCATATGATGCTTCCCTAGGGAGCACCACCAAATATATCATATGGAGTAAATTTAAACACCAAAACCAAGTCAACATCATGTGGCTTGACTTTGGCCATTTCAAGGGCTTTTCTAAATGACTCTACAACTAAACTAGTTAGTGTTTCATCCCTTGCAAGGAAAAGTGAGCCCAAGGACATTTTATTCTATGTTAGTGTGGAAGTTTTGGTAGGCCTTTTCTTAATATCCACAAAAAAATATCAATTCTAAAGTTTTCTTCATCGACTCAAATAAATACCACATCAGGCCTATATATGTAGGTGTGTACTTGATATATATATATATATATATATATAAGTATGATAACTTTCCTGAGAGAATTTTTCGATTACGGACCCCTGCATGAGAAGAGATCTATTCATTTGAAGTAAACGTCAAAACCAAGTCAGCATCCTCTAGCTTGACTTTCACCATTTCTATATGACCCTACAACTAAACCATTTAGTGTTTCATCCCCTGCAAGGAAAAGTGATCTCAAGGACATTTTATTCTATGTAAGTGAGGAGGTTTTGATATGCCTTTTCTTAATATCCACAAAAAAAATATCAATTCTAAACTTTTCTTCATCGACTGCAATCAATACCAAATCCTTGTGATAAGAAATACCATCAAGCCTGACATCCATGTGACAGAGTTCACTCAAATATTTTTTCAAACACTTTGGTGATAGACTCAAACAAAACTCAAATTCAAAGTTATAATTCATATCTAAAGTAGATGCATGTATCTTGTTTTCCTTATTTTTTTTGGGTCACAAAGAATAGCTTTAGTCTTCATATATGAGCTTGTAACTAACATGCTATGACAAGAAGTGAACACTACTACATGTGTAGCAATTAATTCAAGAGTTTCTTCAAACATTTTGCAAACAAAACTATATCAAATAAACGGTAGTAGCAAATGAAGGAATTATACATCAACCCATAAAAAATAAAATAGACATGAAGCACAGGAGTACATGCACAGGAGTTTTGAAGCCAAACTAAACAATTTTGAAGCATGAAGAAACCACATTACCATTTCTCTGCTTAGCCTTTCAATGTGGCCCTAGCAGATTAATGTTTCCTTTGACGTGACCCTAAACCTAGCAAATAAATGTCTCAACACTTGAATGGGTGGGGTTTATGTTGACAAAGAGTTGTGTTCATTTAATTTGGAGCTACCACAAGTGTTTGTGATGGCACAGGATTTGATTTTGTCCTCGCGCAGACTTCAACGGTGTTTTCAGGTTATGCACACAGCATTTTCCTGTACACAGAAACAATCCTTATTCAATTCGTTGAACTGAAATAATGATGGCTATTTGGTTCATGCTCTATCAATATTTATTTAACAAAAAATTGTTGCTATTACTGATATTGAATAAGATTCACAAGGGAGTCTCAAGTTTGCCGATGACTCTGTGGTGATTCAAATCATAGATAGATGACTCTGGTGATTCAAATTGTAGATAGATGGTCTAATTCAAATCATAGAATATAGATGGTCTGGTTGTGGGGAAGGAGAATAAAGCAGGGTATTATTCAAATCATAGATAGATGGTCTGCTGCGGGGAAGGAGAATAGAGCGGGGTCTGATTCAAATCACAGATATATGGTCTTGCTGCGGGGAAGGAGAATAGAGCGAGGTCTGATTCAAATTGCAGATAGATGTTCTGGCTGCGAGGGAAGTAGAATAGAGCAGGAAAGAAACGAAATAATCCTTAGTAAAACCGACAGTTGTGAAATGTAGTGAAGCGTAATGAAATTTCGGAAGACCGACGGGGTGAAAAGTAGAGTTTTTGTCCCATGCTTAAATCTTCTCTAGTAGTTCATTGTGTAATTACCAAGGCTTTTACTTAGCTTGTAACCTCAGAAATAGATCCAATAATCATAGTTTAACCATTCAAATGACAAACAAAACTAACAAAGTAACCCTAATTATTTTGAATAATAGATAGCGAGTTGGAACTAGAATCATTAACACACCACCAAACAAAACTTAATGTATCACTTGATGTGGCGGAAACCACCTTCAACTATTACAACCAGCCTTTTCACCACACAAAAATTTCATATTATACCTCAAACATTTCAATGTTATACCTTATGCCAATGTAAACTCATGATGTAATGTCACATTTCTTTCCACCATGTCACACTTTTATTAAATGTTGTCAAAAGATTTAAGCCCATGGTTATACCATAATGCCATTAACTATGTATTATCACACTCTCTCGACATCAACAAGTATCACCTTACCCTATAACCGTACAATATATCATTTTTTCATGTAGTCAAAAATTTACTATTTACCATATAGTTATGTAATTATAAATATTTTGCCTTATTTCCATTTTCGTTGTTGGACCAATAACATATGATACTAATTTGTGAGATAACCAAGCATTATTATCCCTTTCCAAATTTTTTTTTGTACCAAAGCATACTAGATCTATATCATAAGTTTCATGTTCAAAATTTATTCATATTTGGAATTTGAAACTATGTAAAAACATCCAAACAATCTTTACATCATGATAACAATATTTCAAGTATGCATCTTTGAAAAAAAAAATTATGTGTCAAATAATAATGTAAACTATAAAAATGAATTCAATCATTCATAATACTTCAAATAATTGGATCTCACCTACTTTAGCTTAAGAAAAGTACAAGGATATCAAACTTTGCAACCTTTAACACAAGTGAGCTATATATGGGTCAATAGGTTAGCTAGAGTTTTTACTCTGTTTCAAGCATATCATGAATATCCTTCATCATTGGCACAATATTACTCTTGGTCAAGGATGGCAAAGAAATCAACCGTGTTCATTTCTAGAGAAAATATTGCCAATCTCCTTGATTTTTATTGGAGTCACCATTCAAAAATTGTTCCCACTCTCTTGTCTTTTCTTCTAGTTGAAATTGATTGGTTTTTTTAATAGAGGTTTTTATTCAATAAGGTGACCACCACCCTTATAAATTAAAAAAATATATAATAAAATTGACATTGTAAAAGGAAGCTAACATATAGGTTGTCATAAAGATTTCTCATAATGTCATCAAGAGATGTGTGTTATACAATTTCTATGAGGAACAAAGTGGTCAATCCCATAAGATAGATGGGTTACTTATTTCACTCTTTGATGCACTAGTGAATGTATAGAGGCATCAATAACAATGCCTAATGAAGATGTGGTCCAAATTCACCCTTAATAAGAACATCAAGGGATGGTGGTGCTCTCTATCATTTGTAGCAAATATTAGTTATTGGTGTAGTAGAAAATATTATAGGGAATGGGTTAAAGATATGAATGGGTTAAAGATATGAATTGATTCATTACATATATTTAAGTTTCCCACTGTGGAACAAATCATTCTATAAATGGTCAAAAGTGTAAGGGAATTCCACCTAGCTCGCTAAATAAATTTTAGAACCTTCTTAAGTTAAAAACCATTCATTCGGCCTTTTTTCAAAAAAACAACCATAGTGTTTGTTGGGGCCCTTGTTTTGAAATTTGCATGAAGACAGATTTTGGGTTGTGAATCGGCACGTGGCAGGCACAACAACGGTAGGCAGCGGAGCTGCTGAGGTTGCAGAGGAGCAGGAGATAGATGACGAGGTTGGCACATACAAGTGCAGACGAAGGGAATATGCTGAAAAGGACAGATAGTGGAACTCATGTGCAACAGGAAGAAGCCAAAAGTAGCCGAGTAAGAACACAAGAGAAACTAACAGTTGCATTGGCTGGTGAATAAATAGGTCGTCACCCAGCAGCAAAAGGCTAGACATGCACAGGTATAGAGAGATCGGAGAGGTTAGAGCAGAACGAGGCTGAAGAGCAGACACTACAGGAGAGCTCTGTTCTGGGCATGACATCCTTGTATTTCCTGTGTCTCTATCGATCTATTATTGCTGTAGTATCTCTCTCTCTATCCTGCGGGACCTTTGTAATGGAATTTTGAAGCTCATTCTGTCGAGAAATGTAACTCGTGATCCTGCTTAATGGTTATTAATATATTTGAAGGTTACTGTCTTACCGTATGACTTGAATGTGTTGCATGATGTCTGTAGTACTTTAAAATTTTATTTTCTTATTATCTGCATAATGTTCTAAGAATATCTTCTACATACAATGTTATGCATGCGTATGATTTTGTGTTAGCTTCGAGTTTCGGATCCATCTGCCGATACCGATCTGTTCCCCTCCTTCATGTGGTCGCGGCACACCTCGGGTGAGACTCTCTGCTCTTCAAAGTAGGGTGAAAATGTCGGCATGGTGCTAGACTACAGAGGACTCCCTTGTTGGCCCAATCCCCGAACCTGGGTCTTGCCTGCGATACCTGTCTCCTCGCCAACAGTGTTTTGAGACATCCATAGGCTATCAGATATACTTCATGACAATTATTTTCAATCCAAAAATGTAAATGAAAAAAAATGTAGCTAGGAAATGAATAGCCATGAAACTCAATCCATGGGGTCCTAAGGTCTCTATGGCCTAGGATTTGGGAAAAACTTTAGTGGGATATGATACACCAAATACCATAACATTCCCTAACATTGTTGTTTTTTCTATTATCAACATGAATATCAACTTGATATCTTGAATATCAACATGACTAGTTTAGGGGGGGTTTCATTACCTTGTGTATTGCCTTTGGTATACTATTCCATGGGTCCTTGGGAGGAACTGTTTTTTAAACTCCTTGGTCAATATCTCCTTGTGTAATTTCTAGAATGATAGATACATGTGAATGGATGGTCATTTAATTAAACCCATGCATCCTTGTGATAAGCGTGAAAGGCCACAACCTCAAGCTCATATAATCTCCACTAAATTATAAACATAAAATGCAAAGAAGTAGGAGTACAACTTAAATCACGTGTATCATGTGTTTACATTATGGCTAAACGTTATCATGTCATTCTAACAACACAAGATATAGGGAAGATTCTTAAACCTCATATAAAATAAATGTGTAGTCTAATGAAGCCAGAATTCCATCCATAAAACAATAGAAATTCTAGCATGAGTTTGCGAAAATCTGGTGGAAGTTATTGAAAATCTAGGTTATAGTTGTCAATCTTCAAGATTTTGGGTGCCCCAAGGGTCCTTGATGGTGTTGAATCCATTTTTTTCATAAAAATAACAATTTAAACACTACCATAGTGGGATTTTTTGAAGAATTTATTGTCCTATTCTAGCAAGAAAATGGTCATTCGAACAAAATTATGGCCTCATTGGAAAATTCCTAAAAGAAATGCACTTTTATTCTAACATAAAGCTAATTGTTCCATTAGGTTTCACCATACTTAATATTGGGCGTTCCCAATGATGAGATTCCATGTGTGTTAAGACTTACATTATGTGAAGGAAAATGATAAAATTCCATGTGTCTTAAGACTTATGTTATGTGAAGGAGATGATTGCTAGCAATATTTACAAGGAAGAGGTTAAAAAATGTTCCAATTTGAAAAATCTTAAACAAATGAAAAATAAAATATCATTTCTTTATAATGTTATTTAAAGAGTGAATAAGAGGATATTAAATGAGCGCAAAAGCATTGAGGATGTAATTACCATTGAGGGTTTTGTAAATGATCATGTCATCTTGTTGTGAAGGTAAGGACCTCTTCCAAATCCTATTACCTTAGATGTTGATTGCCAAGAGTACAATAAATACCCATTTCAAATTATGTGATCGACCTATGAAAACTCATATTATAGGCCAAGAAAATCACAAGTCTTCCTTGGCTAGAGCAAGGAAATGCAGGTGGGGGTTGAGTGGAAAAACTTATTAATGAGTATAGAGGAGGTGTTGAGTGCCTGAGAAGTGAGGAAGAATAATTTGCAGAGAGTATAGAGCACACGCGATTGAAAATTGAGCAAATTCGTGAGTGATTTTCTGTTGGTGATTTTTGACAATTAGAACTCAATGAGGTAGTGAAATGTTTTTCCCAAATGGTGTTGAATCTGTTGAGATTGGAAGGAATTAATAGTGAATTACAATGGAATATATTAATTAATTTTTGACTGAAGACCCTTTCAAGAAACATATAATCAATGTTAATGGCCCCATTCATGGGTCACTCTTGGCTTATAAAGATAATTGTGCACCGTAATATCATTTCATAAGTGACCTAATTTTTTCTAACAATTTCAACAATTTTGGCACTGCAATAATATGACAACAATGATGACATTTATGATAATGCAAATAAAGATGAATGAGCTTCTCTTGGTTTCGAGAATAATTTATTCTCTACTGAACATGGCAAACCACGTGAAGGTGGAAGCTCATATGGCCTCTCCCATCCCCCTCACATCACTCTCATTTTCCCAATACCCAATATGAAATAAAATATGAACAAACCAAAAATTAATTAAGGTCGTAAACAAAATTTTCATGTGTTTGTATAAATACATAATTTTAGTTTAGCCTGTACAATAGTATGGCCATTATTTATTGGTTTGAAATAATAAAGAACATGCAATAAACCCACATAATTGGTAAATTATTTAAAGGCAATAATTCCTACATATTATAATATAAAGTTATAACATACCATCTCATACTCGAACAGAACATCTGTATCAATATTCTTCTTCTGTATCTTCTTGATCTTCATCCAACTGATCGACATCTATACCAACGTCTGATTCAAAAATGGTGTTAAAATGATCGACCATGTCATCATCATCATCAATTATGTCATTTTCAATAATATCCTCATCAACATCATCATCAATAATTGTTGCCTCGTCTCCTATGCCTTGTTCATCTTCTATATCTTCTTTGTCTGTCAATGCATCTTCCTACTCTTCTGCCACTGCATCATCTTCTTCCTCTACAGTATACTCTACTGGCCTTCCTCTTGGATCATATCTAATAGCAAATTACCATCTATTCTCACCTGGAACCTCGAAGTAAAAGACTTGTTCACATTGGCTTGGAAAAACATAGCGATCTTTTCCTGCTTCAAACTGCGATGTTTTAACCATTGGAAATCCATTATCATGTTGAATAAGAGTTATACCATCATCACGTACATTCATTCATATCATATACCATTTGACGTCGAACAAAACTAATTTGAAGGAATTAAAGTCACACTCAACTATATCATCTAAAAACCCATAATATCTATTTTCAGATTCTTGAGGATGTCTATCACTCCTGGAGGAAACATTAGTGACTTAGAATACTGCAGTTATCCCACTATCATAATTTTTCATGTTATCATCCAACTGTTTAATACGAAATTTACGACCATTGCACCACATAGCCTTGTGGTGTTTCAACTGCAATATGCTAAACATGAAAAAGATTCATTCTCAATTAATAATTAATCATATAATTTACACATATTGAAAACTATCTGAAAAATCAAACTTGTTGTCACATTATAAATATAATATAAAATAATTAATGAATAAAATAGGTGAATTAATTGCTTACCTTTCTATCTTTCAAACCATATGCTAAATCAATTTCCCTGTCCATAATGTTTCCATCTCCACTACGATACGCTTCTCTAACCAATTCAGAAAGTAGTTGCCATGATAACCTATTGTCATTATGTGCTTTACATCTTTCAATCCATTCACTCATCCACTCAAGATTGTTTGCAATGTATAAAAGTAGTGCCTCATAATCTTAAGCACCTGAATAAGAAAACAATAATTCACCAATATTAAATATAACTTATAACCATGGTAAATAATATTGATTAATAAAAGATGAAAGAATAAAACTTAAATGAATATGATCATATACATGATGTAAAAAAATGAAGCATTATATGTATTATACATAATAAATCTTTTACCTCTCACTTTCTTCATTCCACCTTTTCCCAACAAGTGCTCCACTTCAAAAAAAAATTATGGAGTTCACATCCCAAATGAAATCCACCACATCCATAGCTAGCATAGCTAATATAGGAAGATAATGACTAATATACACCATGGATTCATATACCACATATCCCTCCACCATAGAACCCTCAGGTCATGCTCTTTGTCTAACCAAAGCCTTCAAGGATTTCAGGTGCCTCTCCACCATCCACATTGACCTTGTGTTTATTGGTCCACACATTTCAATCTCCACAACTTGGTGTATCAAGTAGTGTTCTTGTGCATTGAAAAATTTTGAGGTAGATACTTTTGAATTTCACACATTAGTCGAGGAATTTCTCTCTTCGAATACTTTATTTCATCTTGATGGATTTCTTTCAATGAAAACCATCTGCAAATCATTACGCAAGGTTATTTCAATGAAACATAATATATATTTCATTACAAGTAAATTAACACATCATGTCATTAAGTACAAAAAGAAATTGTAGCGAGATTTTGCGTATAAATCAAACTACTTACCTCATGTATTTACTAAGACCATATATAACTTTTAAGACTCCTAGGTTTGTCCTAAAGATGAGCCTTGATTTAGACTCGAAACTTCGACCAAAAATGAAGAATGTGGAGATTCTGAGTTTTACATCTAAAAATCTGCACCATAGAAACCTCCAATATATCATATATAACTTGTTTGACATTGTTGTCGAAGTCGTTTGGGAGAGATACAAGTAGAACATACTATAACAATAAAAAATGAATCATTATTGGTTTCCAAATTAAACAGAAAAAAATGAAAATTTAAAAGATGTATTCAAGCAATAACATACAAAAATGTATACCAAAAAAATTACCTTAACAAAGGTATGCCAATCATGTGCTTTCACCCCACTGAAGTCACCTTTCTTCGTTAAGATATTATTTATGTTTGAAGCAAAACCTGTTGGAAATTTAATTTTTCTAACGACCTCTTTTACATCATTGCTTTGTTGTTATGTTAATAACCATGGAATATTATTATAATTTTGACCTCCATTGTTATTTTATCTATCGATCACACTTTTCATTGCATGAATCAATTTCTCAATTTCAGCACAATTTTTTTCAATTTTATCTCTATCATGTGCACCATCTATGATTCGCCATAACATTTCTGTCACATTCTTCCCGATATGCATTGTATCAAACAAATGAGCTATTTTTAGGTCCTCATAGTAGGGAAACCTCGCGAATTGATAAGGATAACATTTCATTCCAGGTGGAAGTACAATATTATTACCTTCATGACGAGGACCTTGATATCAAAGAATAAAATAAATCAGAACAATAATTATCAAATACAATAAAATAAATTCATTAGTTAAAACAAAAATTCCAAACATTACATAAACAATTAATATATATATATATATATATAGAGAGAGAGAGAGAGAGAGAGAGAAATTACGTACCAACTGCTTCATAGTTATTAATTCTGTTATATTCCAACTTCCACAACTGAGGTGTCATTCTTCGTGGTTTTAATCCAGTTTCTTCTTTATCATTGAAAATATGTTCTTCAGTAGTATGATACTTATGGTTTCTAGAGAGGAAGTGCCTAAACTCATCAAACACCATCTTTCCTAAGTCTGTCGAATGACGATACTTCATCTTAGGGCCACAAACTGGACATGCAAATCTACCCTTTGTTTGAAGACCTACAATAGATGGATCAATAACAATTATACTATGAGATCATTTTTAAAACATGCAATATGGTATATCTAATTTAGATAATTATATATTATATTAAAGTGCAACGAAATATTACATACCACAAAAATGTGTTAGTCCTGGGGCATCATGAATTGTCCATACAAGCATTCCACGACATTGAAATCTCTTCTGCTTGATTGGTTTAGTGATGTCATACATAGTGATGCCATGCCATAACTTTATTAGCTCATCGATAAGAGGCTCAATATATACATTCATATCTTTGACCTGGTACTTACCTAATTTTTCAAAATTACGGTACATAATTACTACCATGATATATGTATATATAAGTAAGTAAATAAATAAAATATATTATGCAAACAACGAGAGAAATGAAAATGTTACATTCGAAAAAATAATGTATCAAATACCTGGAATAATCATAGTCAACATTATGTGCTCCCTCTTTATTGACATCCAAGGAGGAATGTTATTGTTAAAGATGATAATAGGCCACATTGAGTAAGTAGATCTAAGCTCTCTGAATGGATTAACACCATCAGCTGCCAATGAAAGCCTCACATTACAAGGTTCATTTTTAAAATCTACATATTTTTCCTCGATTTCCCTAAATGCGGAACCATCTGCAGGCATTTGAAGAACACCATCTCCACTTCTATTCTTTGAATGGTAATCCATAAACTGTGTTATGCTCTTACACCTGAAAATTTGCTGCAAACGTAGAATTATGGGAATATGACGAAGAACCTTTTGAGGCACCTTTTTTGTTAGTTGATCTGTTCCCTATCTACTGGTACCACATTTCGGACATTCTGTTTTCGACGCATGTTCTCTGTAATATATAATATCATCTTTAGGACATGAATCTATAGTGTTACATTCCATTCCAAATTCTTTCATAATAGCACATAGATCTCGATATGTTCGAGGTAAATTATTTGGAGATGGTAACAAAAATTCACTCAACAATCTACAACATAAACAAGAACTAGTTAATGTAAAGATTATTAATCATATATAAGTATTGAATTATTATTTTACACATTTATTACAACTAAAAAAAGGGAAAATAATCAACATTTACATATATGTGATCATATATACATATTTCATACCTTAGGATCTATGTCATACATCTGTTCGACAAATTAGTCATAACCTTTAAGCTCACCAGCAACAATGTAGCAAAGAGAAGAGTTGCATTTGAGTGTTCAAAAAGTTGTTCATTTGACATTTCAATTAGAGGCACATCATAAATATTGTCACTATCTCCACCATCATCATCTGACTCACCATACAAGTCTTGGAGCATTTGATTTGTCCCATCATTAATGTGAACTGTCTCATTATTGTCATCATCTACCTCCGTAGGATCATTAAAATCATCTTCATCATTCACTTCATGTTCTTCACCTTGTAAAATATCATTTCCAATACTAATATTTGCTGCAATATTCTCTTTTACTGATGCAACATCATCTAATCTACTACTATTTAGCTATGGAAGCTGGTTCTACAAAAATTTGGGGGGAAACTGTGCCTTTATGAAAATTACAAACAATCATTAAACATTAGTGCGTATATAACAAATATTAAAATAATATAAATTTTTACGATATAATAAAAATGAAGATAGATAATTAATTACCACGGGACGATAGTCATTCGATCCACCATCAATGTGCCCATATTTCCTACAAGACATTGTTGATGTTGCTATTAAAACTCTAACATTATTTCTTATACAACATTTTTTTCAAGGGCAATAAACATTACCATCACTCCTTTCACCCTCTTCAATTTGTTTTCCACCTCTACTATTTTCTTCCATTGATGAAAATTATCCTATAAAGAAAAAAAATAATTATATTTAGCAATTATCTCTCTCAATGGTGTGGAAAACCCAAGACATGTTGAACTCAATGGGAGCTCAATAAGAAAAAAGAAAATAAAAGTGATCAAAGTTCGACCATGATAAAAGGATCAAAGGTAAATAATAAATGGAAAACCCTAATCTTATTTATAACAAAATATTGAGTTATCCTTGATAATGGTGCATAATAAAATATTATTAACCAAGATCTAGATCTAATAGCTTGGAATATTTTATGGCTAAACTAGTCGTTAGGATAACGCCTAGTTTGACGTTGAAAATTAAAATCGAATAATAACGGCTAGTTTTATTTAATTATGTAATTAATTAATTATTTAATTAATTGTGATAATATATATATATATATATATTTTAGAAATGGCTAAACTAGTTGTTAGGATAACGGCTAGTTTGATTTTGAAAATTAAAATCGAATAATAACGGCTAGTTTTATTTATTTATTTAATTAATTGTGATAATACATATATATATATATATATAAACAAAATTATTACGCTAATATATTAAATCTGTAACAAGCCTCATATCGTCACCATTCTGACATTTTGTAAATGGTCTTTTCATATCGTGGCTATTCCGACAATCTCAATAGCCTATGTCGCGCTTCTGGCATTTTTTATCCATGTCGTTATTCCGACGTTTTGTGAACAGTCTTTGTGAACGTGTCAGGGCGCCCTAGGAAACGCGTTCGGGCGGGTCGGGTCGTGTGAGGGCACCGAGGGAAACGAGTTCAGGCGGGTCAGTTCGGGTCGGGTCATGCCGTGTGAGGGTGCCCAAGGAAACCCTTGAGTTTGTCATATTCCGATTTTTGTTGTAATAAATTGCCATTTTTTATACAACCTCCCTTACACGATCTGACTCGAATGTGTTTCATATCACGCCCTCACACGGCATGACCCAACCCGCTCGAACGAAGGCACGATGGAGATCAAAATGGAAAACAGATCGCACAAACATGTAGTACAAGGCACACAGGAAATCACAACTTAGAATTTTTTATACGACCACCCTCACACGACCTGACCCACCCGAACGCGTTTCCCTAGGTGCCCTCAAATGACCCGACGCAACCCGACCCACCCCAACACATTTCCCTGGGCGCCCTCACACAACCTGACCTGACCCTCTCCGGCCCGTGGCAAACATGTTTCTTTGTGCGCCCTCACACGTCCTGACCCAAACTGACCCAGCCTGATCGAACGCGTTTCCTTAGGTGCCCTCACATGACCTGATCCGACCCGACCTGCTCAAACGCATTTCCTCGGGCACCCTCACACGACACAACCCGAGCAAACCCACCTAAATGTGTTTTCCTAAGTGCCCTCACATGACTCGACCCGACCCAACCCGACCCTCTCAAACGCATTTCCTTGGGTGCCCTCCCACGACACGACCCGACCCGACCCGCCTGAACGCGTCTCCTTGTGTGGCCTCACATGACATGACTCGATCAAACCCTACCCGACCCGCCTGAACGTGTTTCCTTGGGTGCCCTCACACGACCCAACATGACCCAACTCGGACGCGTTCCTTGGGTGCCCTCACACGACCCGACCCGACCTAACCTCACACGATCTGACCCGACCTGACTCGACCTGACCCGACCCGACCCGACCCGACCTCACACGACCCGACCTAAAACCATGACCTAACACAACCCCACTCGACCCGACTAGACCCTCCCAGACAAAGGCAATTGGGATGTGAAGCTTGCAAAAAGGCTAAATGGATGACATGCATGAACATAGGAGAGGGTAATAGAAAGTTCAAGCAGAAGGCTAGAGAGGGAGAGCTATTGAAGGTAGAGAATGGCTAGAATGCCAAGTCATTAAGGTCAAGAGGCCTTCGCTAAGAAGCTGAATCACAAAGTTTACGACACATATTGCAACCTGCATCAAATGATATGCTCTAGCTAAAATGGATGTTGATCTTAAATAACTTTGCATGGTCATGGTAATTAAATCACATGAAAGTATTGGAATGCATAATATTGCTGAGACTGAGGGAGATCACATTACCATTATTCAGGAAAACTGTTCATGATTTAAGGGTGTTTCACTCTACTTGGAGTTGCGACGTATATTGTGCTACGTGCCAATGTTCTTGTTGCACAAGGTTTCCATGGTGGCTGCTTCCTCCGTGAAGTGATTAGGGGTGTTTTGACAATGAATGAGATCCATCATATTACCATTATGATACAAAGTGTTTGGTCAATGTTAGTGTCAGCCTTTGTAGCTTTCCTTCAGTGATCAAACATGCTCTTAAAAAGTGATCTTAAAGTGTCAAGGTCAAATTTTGTCATTTCAGTGAGCCTTCAAGAAAAATTTGCTCACTAGGCATTAGGTCTAGGGTTTGTTTTCACTCTTTTCAAAGTTGTCCAAATGTCAGTCCATGTCACCATTCAGCTGAGTGTACCATCATTCAAAGGGTTTTCGTCATCATGTAAAGTTCCATTGGGTCATTTTACAGCTTGTTCATGCTTCAGTTGTGCCTAGGTATGGTCCATTTCCCTCTCCTAGGGTTTTGGAGGTAATTTCTCTTGAATGGTCAAATCATTAGAAAAACTTGTATCCTTATGTTCATACACCTTCCCCTATCATTAATGTACCTTATTAAACACTTCCCATCACTGAAATTCCCCAAATTCCTCATTTTTGCACAAACCCTAGTTTCTTACCACAACTTGGCAATTTTCTAGGCTAGGCCTGTGTTTTGCCCTTTTGGAACCCTTCCCCTCACTCAATCTCTGAGATTCCACTTTCCCCTACTTCTTAACATCCCTCCCTACTTTCAAAAATTTCCCCAAGAATTTAGAAGCCCCTTATCCCCTTCATTTCGCTTCATTTCGACAAATCCCTTGTTTCACACATCGGGATAGGTTTCACTCAAATGATGTTTCAGAGCAATAAAAGATTAATTTTGGAAAACTGAGAGAGGTTTTGGTACAAAACATGCCAAGGAAGAAAAACCTCCTTCACTTTTTACACAGGTGTAATGGTTTTGGAGAAATGTCAAGAATACCGTTGCCTCAGGAGAATTGATGCACCTGCAGGAAGTAGTGTTGGGAGATTTGATTTTTTATAAGGTAAATGAACTCCAAATTGAAAAATTACACTTGGGTTGGAAATTAGACTCCAAGAGCTTTCCAACGAGCTATCACACGCCCAATTTGGACACCGGGAAGGCCTCCAAAAGCCTCATGCAAAATGCACTATGTAGCGCGCGGCGTATACAAAGAGCGCGCGGCGCATTGAACCATCAAGCTAGAAATTCACCCAAACTCTTCAAATTTTCAAATTCAAATCATCTTTTCGCCTCCAAGTAAGTGTTTTAAAGCTTTATCATTGGTTTTTGGATATGGTGTGGTGGTTTAAAGGCGGAGAAAACAAATGTTTGAACGGTGAAAGATTTAACCCTATGTCTACATCCAAAATTGCTCCATAGGGTTTTGAAAGAAGTGTTGGTGATATTGTTGGTGTTTGAACTATTTTTCCACTCTCATCGTGCTTTCATACTTGTCACAATATTACCACGGTCCCTATCCTATATTCATTATCCCATATCCCTAATACCATTTCATTTCCATGCTTTAAGTTCCCAAACCCTATTACTTACTCCCACATCTCTCTATCGACAAAGCCTAATGGTCATGACATGCAAGGATTGTTTCTTTGTCCTTGATTTCACTTGGCTCATATATATGTTCCCTTTTCATTTTCACTTTTGTTCCTAATAACTTTCTCACATCACTACACTCATTCCTATTCACTTGTAAAATCTCCAAATTCCATAATTCCCAAAAGAGTGAAGTGTGACTGTTCTTCTATTCAAAATCATTTGACAGTCCTTTTCGACTGTGGTGTTTCTTATAGCACTTTGGTATATATGTGATCATTTGGGGGTTGAAACAAAACACACCAATTGCCCATTTTCTAATCAACCAAGCATATACTTGTTAAACACATTTCAGCACCATGTCAGAAACGGATTCAGTATATGAGCAGGGGTATGACAGTGATTCCACAGCAGAGGTTAATGTGTCAAGGAGATCTCATAAAGTGGCCGTTACATATCAGAGAGGCGCCAGAGCCTTGTTTGCAGCATCACGACGAGTACTATCTCCACCCGGGGTGGAAGGGGTCTCGTTAACTTCATCAACAGCACGAGTACTATCTCCACATGGTGTGGAATAGGTCTCACCTTCGTCATCAACACACGCTCATAGAGTTGCGGCAAATCTGGGAAGACCATGCATTGGCCCGGAAGAGACCAGGTGACATGACACCGGCTGATCGTGAGACCTGCCTCACGCATGTTAACATTCATCTGGAGAAGTTTTTGGCGAAGGCCAATAGAGACAAAGACATGCTCCGTCACATGAAAAATCATTATTGGGCCCGTAATCACGTTTGCAGAGCTAAAATGAAGATCCTGAAGGCAAGGTTGAGCAAAGCACTAAAACGGCGATAGAGGCCTGATCCGCTCCGTATTTTGGCCGAGGCTTCTTTGGCTGAGCATGAGGCATGATGGGGGATCTTCGCTCCGAATTTCAGCAAATTTGGAGAAGTTTTTGTCATTTTGGAAAATTTTGGTCTCAAAACAGGTTTTTCCGCCCAACGCATAGCGCGTCACAACACGCGCTTATGATTGGGACACTTTCAGGAGGAAAACTTTGTATTTTTGGATTTTTCATGGTAATTTATGCATGGTCAGAAATGGCCGAAGCATTTCATCAAGTTTTGGATGATCAAAAGGGCCAAAAACACCATGAAAATCACCTTTCTGCCACCTTTTGCACCAGCAGGAAGTACTTGTGGGAGAATGAAGTTTTGGAGGGGCAAATGAGCTCCAAATTGGGAAATTCCACTTGGGTTGGATAGCATACATCTAGAGCTTTCCAACAAGCTATCATGAGCTTGATTTTGATGCCGGGAAGTGCCCAAAAAACAGGCTGAAAGGCGCACGACGCATAGAGCTCAGGCGCGCGGCGCATAGAGATTTTTGGTCAATTTTTCATCTTCCAGCTCAGAATTTCAGCCAGTTGGACCAGTTTTGATTGTGGATGTAATTTTTGAGTTATCTTGATGTAATTTTTTGGTTGTAATGTAATTTTGACTCACTTTTACCTATTCTAGATGATTCACTCACAAAAAATTGAAAATCAAGTAAATGAATCAGTTTCCTTCCTTTTAGAGGCAAGTTGTTTGGTTGCCTAGTTTTTAGCTCCTTGTTTAGAATTGGTTGAAACTACTCCTAGAAGGAGGAATTCGACCCCTAGAGGCATGGGAAGGGGTTAGGATGGTTTATATGATGTATTTTCTCAATCATCTTCAAAGGTTGGACAGGTTGGACTCTTGAAAAAGGTTTGGCACACTATTGTACATATTTTCTACATTTTGGCTAAGGAAAGATCAGAGATTTTGTAGCACCTGTTGGGATTCTTGTGGCTTTTAGTTTTGATGGTCTGTTCTCTCAGTTATTTGTAATTTATTTAATGTTTAAAGTAGGCCATTCCCTTCTTTTGCTTCTGAAACTAAATGAATGAGTAAATGAGGTAGAATCCATTGATTCCAGTGCTCTGCCTTTGAATTTGTTTAGTTTTGTATGTTTTCGCCAGTTTGGAGAGGATCCTTATTCTCCCTTGCCCTCTTCAGCTCCTTGTCATTCTAATCCATCCATATACATAATCAAAAGGCATCAAGACTACTGCCTACCTTTCCCCAACTTGAATTCTGCAAAGATCTGGCCTCATCCCCGAGCCCAAAATTGTTTTTCCCAGTTTTCCAACGAAAACCCAAAAATTTAAAACAAACCTTCCTATCTATTTACTAGCCTAAGATCAGTATCCATCATAAGTCATATCAGCCCCTTTGAAGACATTTTGCCGAGATAGACCCGGAGAGAGCCCTCTCCTGTCCTCGTAGGGCTAGCTACGAGGCTGAGCGTGGTTTGATGTTGCCTTGAGTTTTACCTTATTTCAACCTAAGGTAGATTCGAGCGCTAACACCCTGGTAGGTCCACACCGTCTAG
>JAXQQM020073669.1:0-123897 GCA_034641835.2 Pinus albicaulis
TATACTGAGTTCATCGATCTTTTTGTATATCCTGCAACTACCTTGTTGACAAGAATCCCTCCTCCAAGGCTCAGTAATGAAATCCAGAAGACCTTGCAACTTTCAAGGACTTATAAAGTTGGAGATTGGTATTTATATCAAAACTATTCAGTCATTAGAATCTATGGATGTGAATTACATCCATTCAAGTTGCCAAGATATGTGCCCATGAGAATTTTTGCCTTGGAATATTTCAGGCAAATGAATAATTCAGATATGATCCATTTTTGTAGTGTGAAGAAGAAAGCCCAACTAAGGATCAAAAGTCAATTAGGTCCTTTCATCTGCAACTCTAGGGAGGCCGAGCAAGAAGCAGAAAATATACTACAAAACCATTGCAAGTTCCAAAGAAGTTTTCGTTGGGTTCCTTATGACCCATTTGGTTTTATCTGTGAAAAGAGAATAAAGAACAAATCATCCCCTTACATACACCACAAGATTCCTGAACTAGAACAATATGCCAACCAAGATGAATGGGTTGAAGAAACACTAGTTGAAGAAGAAAGTGATGAAGAAAAAATGAACAAAATGATGAAAGATTTTGAGAAGGAGTATGACCTAGAATCTTGTGGTCAAGTGCAGGTACCTCACATTGGCACTTCTTCAGCAGCAAATCTACAGCAGACATTACAGGAAGGCAGTTCACCAGTGGCAGCAGAATCAAAAGGCAAAGGAAAGGAACCTGAAATTCAGGTCATTGAAACTTTAGTCATGGCAGAGAAACCTCAAACTTCCAGAGCACCTGATCAAACAAAAGTTTCTCCCACTCAGGTAAAACATCCTGAAGTTTCAGAATTACAAACTCCATCCAACATGGAAATAGGAAAGAAAAGGCAGGTTCCAGATACTACTCCTCCTAAAGAGTCCTCGGGAATACATCAAGCCAAAAAACATAAACCAGATCCACTTCCAGATGTGGAAATCATAGATGAGATGTTTGATGATGGAAGAGAAGACAGTCAACTAACTGGTTCTGTTAGTGTGACCCATACAGAGCAGAAAGAAAAAGCTTTGCACAAGCAGTTGAGTACTGAAGTATCCTCCTTTAGGCCACCAAAAACAGATACAGGGGATATAAAAAGAACTTTCATTAATATAAAGGCAAAGAATGATCCATTAAGAATGAAGGTATATGATCAATATCTGAAAATGGCTCCACATAATCAGGAAAGGTTAATGTCAGCATTTGACATTTCACAAGGAAAAATGATGATGAGCCACTTCAAGTCCAAGGTGCCAAAACCCATGACAGTAGCTGATTATATTAGAACAAATTTTGAGGTCCTGGCAAAGGACATTCATCCTTTGGACCAGATAGAGCTGCATAAACAAACTGGGGAAATGGTGTATTCCACTCTTACTAATAAGGCCATGGCAGCCATAACACTGCAAGATTCTTTAAATAACACAAGCGCCCAATTGCAAATTGAAAAGGCCTCTTCTCAGGCCAAAGATAACAGAATAAAGTCTCTGGAAGACATAATCATCAGCTTGGGTCACAACCCCAAAGATATTAAAAGCATTGAGGCATTAATTAAGAAGAAATATGATGACATAGCTGCACTGAGAAAGCAGCTGAAATTGCCAGCCTCAAGGCACCCCCAGACCCAAGAAGTTTTGAAGGGGAATTCACAAGAAGAGATAATGGAGTTGCTCTTAAAGATGACTGAGCGACTAGGTGAAACAGAGAAAGGATTGGAACAAGCTTTACAGGAAAATGAAGCTATCAAGCAGGCATCCATCACAGAAGCTACTACAACCACAGGTACTACAACAGCAAAGCAACAAACAGAGCCAGCGCAGGTAAACACTTCTGGTTTAAGTTCTGATGAGTTGATAAAACAAATGGAAAGTTTACAATTAAGAGTCACAGAACTTCAAACCACAAAGTTACAACTAGAAAATTTGGAGCAGAAGTATGATACATCTAAGAGGACAGTTGCTGATAATACCAGGGAAATTAAAAGATTGGACGGATTAGTTAAGGCTTTAGAAAAAGATCTTTCATTAGAAAAGCCTTTGAAGGAAATAAATGAAATTCTTTGGGGAAATATAATTGAGTTAATAAAAAGTATTTGGCCCTCTATTCAAGCAATTTTTGAACAAAATGACTTGATTAAAATAGCTCAGGAAGAAATAAACAGAACAAGAGATGAACTAAGAGGTAGACCTGAGCAGGCCAATCAACTTATTCAATTTTTGAACACTCGAACGAAACAACAGCTTGCAGTACTAGGAATTGAAGACAAGACCGGCACTATTTTGATGATAAAAAGAGTTTTCATCAAAAGAACTTTTATGCAGAATTTAGAAAGGAAGTGTTCAGATATTTTGGCTGATATTAATTCTTTCAGAGAAAAATTTCAAGTTTTGTTGGACAGTGGGTTACCCAGTCCTATGCTCTCAGAGGACCAGATAATGGACCTGGAAACCTATGTTAAGAAAATAGATATCCATGCTCAAAATACAACTGCTAGTTCTATCAGTTTGCCAGAAACAACGTTGCCAACAGGGAGAAATCTCTATGACAGGTTGAAGAATTTATTTCATCTTGAACATGAAATAAAGTATTTGTTTCCTAATGAGCCCACTTTTTACAAACTCACAGAGGCCGATGAGACATTGAGGAAACTTAAAAGGACTATGATACCAGAAGATCAATGGTGGAATGACCTATTGGAAATTCTATGAAAATTATCTCCAGTATGAGAATTTTATCTTTTTACTATTATGTGAAAGATAAAAATGAGCACAGATGAAAGAGTATCAGTTGAACAGGTTAAAGAGTATCAGTAAAGACAAAGAGTATCAAACAAGCAAAGAAATTACTTCAAGGGACAGCACCGAGCCCTATTTCAGCACTTACCTCCAGCACATCAGCAAAATGAGGAAACAGCACATCAGCAGTTACTTATTATTCTATCTACGAGACCATTTGTCTCATGTTTATTTGTAAATTACTCTTTAGTCACCCTAGATTATTGGCTAGGTTAGTGTGAGATTTTTTCAATTATTTTTTGTATAAATAAACCCTCAAAGAGAGTATTGAGGGTGGATTCTATTACTTTTTTGTAACATTGAGATTTTCGGAATAAAAGCATTTTGGAGAAATTTATTCGTGGCTTACTGGATGACGATTTGAAGCTCAGGACTTTTTGCAGGATTCATGTGTTGGACTGCAGTTCAATAAGTATTTCTACCCTTTTGTCTTAAGTTTTATATCATTTTATAATATCATTATGTCCATTTCTGAATAATTTACATAAAGGATTGAATCAAAATTTACTTAATTGTACTCTGATTTCAGATGTGATTGTTCTTAATGTTTTCCTCTAAATTGGTTATAAGCATGAATTCTTAAATGCTCTTGCTTCGCTAATTTAAACATTGTTTATTACTATAATAAAGAATTATTCATTGCTCTTTGTTTGTAGTCATCTCATTTCTTTCTTTTGAACATGGTGAAAGATTCTTAACTGCCTTTCATCCCTTCAAAATCATCCCATCCACTTTAAATTTTAAGGATTGTTCTCTGTCTAGCTATCTTGCCCTGTAAAGCCATCTTGTGTATAGAATAGAAATCCAGTAAAGCCATCCTTTGACTCCATAGCCCAATGGACTGAAAACTTTCAACCTTGCCCTTAGTTTGTGGATTCCACCATTTTCAAACCAACTTTGAGTCCAGGAATTGAAGGACAATCCTTGATCTCATGATTCTCATTGTTGAAAATTTCAAAAATAATCCTAAAGTGGATGAATTTAAAAAGGAATATTTAGAACTAAACACTTTCTTGGATCAACAACAAGTTGTTTTCCGTGAAAATTGTCTAGCATAATTGAGTTGTGTGAAAGAAGCGATTTTCTGATGAATCGAGTAGCTGAGCAGAGGATCAAATTTGATGAAATTTATGATAAAGTCTCTCAATTTTTCACCCGACAAGGTATTTATGAAGGCCAAAAGAAAAATATTCCTAGGATTGAATATTCTACAAAAAGAAATCTTTTTCATTGATTGGGACATATAATTAAAGCAGGCTGAAAGGGAAATTTGCAGGGCTAGGGATGTTTCCAATAACATTGTTGAAACAGTCAGCCAAAACCTCAATGATGCTAATCTGATTGATAAATTCCCACCTAGTTCTATACCTGGTGTAAAATATTTGATAAGACAGTGGCAAGAAATGTCTATCATGAAGGAATAAATCATCAAAAAATTGGAGAAGCTTGATTGGGACAGGTATTGGAAGAACTTAGTCAAGCCACATAGCCAATGGGTAGTGTTGTGATGTCTAACCAAAAATTCCTCTCACATGATGCCTCCACTATCAAATGTGGTATATGAAAGACAAATATTCTTTAGGCTAGACCAACCTCCCGAGGTTCATCTTATGATTGGCATCGTTCAACTCAAGGAACAAATGTAAAAGAGACAGCAACGCAATCTTGAAGCAAATCATTCCACCAAAATATATTTATGTTTTTCTTTCACTTGATTTAAGGAGAGTTGTTTAAACCTCCTCAACTCTTTATGTATTTGATATTTTTGTACTTTTTCTTTTACTACATAAACCCTTTCATGTCTTTAAATAAAGCGTCCTGAAATTTTGAAAAGAATACTTTACATAAGTTGCACTTTCATACTCTTAAAATTTCTCTTAATAGAAAAGGATGGACCAGAGACTGTTTTCCGAATGAGCAGAGTTAGCACATATATCATACTTTTATCTTATGTTGATGTTCTATTTCAAATGAGAAATAGTTAAATTTCCTTATGATTTTTTGTTATATGTATCTTTTTAACACAATTTAGAATTAATTCACTTCTGAACATGAATTGATTGTCATTTTTTATATATATACAATACAGGCAATAACAAATGAGATATGTGATTAATAAATTGATTTTATTAAATATTTAATAAAATGAATTATCTTATTTTTTTTTACAATTATCTAAGTGTTTGATAAATCTTCGTTTGCATTTAGTTAAACATTACCTTTTTAAATCACATATAAAAGAAAGATAATTCACCCTGAGATAGAGATAGGTATATATATACTTTTTTTAAACTTGTTGGCACTCGCATTCACTGAGTCACGGTTATTTATAATAGCACCCATCCACTCAATTATATTTCATTGGGAAGTTGGTCCCATAAATCCATTCAGAGCCACTATCTCAAACAAATAAGGGATGGTTTTCAAGTCATCAACTCGGTGGTTTTCCCCGATGTTGTTGTAGCGAATTTCGAGGCATCACCATTTTTGGCATTACAAGGAGGGCTAATAGACTATGAATGGCACAAAAGCTTAATCCTAAAACCAAATACCATCAAAAAATTCAATCCCCCTCCATATATCCTACAACTTCAAGCCCATTCTCAAAATATCCTACCTTTAGATCAGAAGTTGTACAATCTCCTCTCAAGTGTCTTAGTTCAATTCCCAAAGATCTCTCCCATATCTATACTCCCAAATTTCCTGAAGTACATACTTTGATAAAGAAATTAGAAGAGATTTCTATTTTAGCATAAAATCATGTGCTTTCGGAAGCCTTCGAAGGAAGTGTTACTTCAATTTTTCAAGGTACTTGTGTATTGACTCGTTCTCAAACTGAATAACTCGAAATAACTCCATTTGAGTTTCCTCTTCATTCCCATCGGAGGAAGTATCTAGAATTTGAAACTCAAACATCTACTAGTGAGGCTATTTCATCTCCTCCTCCCCAAACTCCATCATTTATGCCTCCTTCAATTAAATCCTCTCAACCAATTTCCTCATCTACTCGTATCTCTTCATCTCAATCAACTAGTGTTGCCTCAAACAGTACCATTTCCATGGTTTTTTCTTCTTCAATTACATCCACCTCTCGAGCTACCTCTTCTTATTCAGATCCCCCTTCAGGACAAACCAATCCTCCAAGTCACACAAAGAAAAATAGGACATGGAATAATCCTAGAGTTGTTCAATTACCAAGTCCTCTTCACAATTTACCAAAGCATCTAGAGATATGGTTTCCTAAGTATAATCCTAGCGATGGTCTCCCTGCTGAAGAACATATCCATAATTTCATGTTTTCCATGAACCTAAATGATGTCTTAGAAGAATATTTTGTAGTAATATTGTCTCCTTATACTTTTCAAGCATCAACTGGATCATGGTTCTTTTCATTACCATCGGTAACTATTACTAGATAGGACATATTCAAAGAATAATTTTTGACCAAATTTGGTGATGATTGTACTACTGCTACTCTCATAAATGATCTTTCAAATCTTAAAGAAAATTTAGGTGAAAATATCCAAGATTTCAATTCTATATTTAACAAATTGCTGAATAAAATCCAAACAACATCGAAATATGGTGTAGATGTACAAATTGAATTGTAGATACCCTCTCTTCCTTCTAATATAGAAATTTTTGTATATAGAGCCAATAAAGCTACTTTGTTAGAAAATATGAAAGAAGCCCTGTATGTGGAAAAAACAATTCTTGCTTTAGTAAAGAAGATTTCCTAGGAAGATAAAAAATATTAAAAAAATCATGTCTAAGGATGAACCCAAAAATAAATCACCTAAGGATCCTTATGATCTTGAAGGATTACAAAAATTTCCCAAAACCATGTCAAATGACATGGTAGAAATAAAAAAACAAGTAGCTAAGTCTTCTTCTAAGAAGCCTTTTAAATATTTCAAGAAAGCTCAGACTTCAAATCCTCAACCTCCAAAAGTAATCTCTAATGTTGAATCAAGTCAGGATGAAGATGAGGATGAAACAATATTGTTCGCATATGAATCATAAGATGAAGACTTTGTTTAAGTTCATGAATTATGGGATTTCATTCTTCCTACATCTGATAATGAAGATGAATATGAGGCGATTCTAGTTATCACTAGAAGTAAAAATTATACTGATTTTCCGAATCTTCTCAAAAATAGAAATCTTTGACCCTTGTTGCTAAATACAAATTTATTAATAAAAAGAATCCCTCTACGTCTCTTCAAACTAGCCCAATTTTTTCTAACTCTCCATCTACATCAAATACCTTAGTGGTTTCATATACCATTGACTATAATATATTGGAAGATATAAATAAAGTCAAAGAAAATATTTCTATGTATGAGGTGAGTGAACTAAAGAAACAACAAAAAATGCTACTCAAATAATTGAATGTTGTTCCTGCCTCTCATTTACCTACTCCTATTACTTCTAAATCTTCAAAATGAGTAGGTAAACCTCCCACACATTCATCTGAAAATATCAATGCCAGTGATGCTATCCCAATTGGAGACATATCCAATTCTCACATACCTCCTTTCCTTCTGAATTTTTAAGTTTTTAATAAAAATCTGCACAATTACCTGCTAGACTCTGGGGCTTCCTAAAATATTATGCCATAATCTGTTTGTTTGAAGTTAAACATCGCACCCCAAAATTCTGGTGTACATATTGTTCAATTAGATACAACCAAAGTCAAGGTTTTGAGAGAAATGAATTCGGTCCTTATTAGACTCACTTATATTTCAAAATTTCTTCAATTAATTGACATTATAGATGTTGATATTCATGCATTTTACTGTTTGATTATGAGTAGAGATTGGTCAGAAAATATTCACAGTTATTTCTCCATAGACTAGTCTGATATGTGGCTTCCCTACAATCGTAAGACAAATCAACTTTTAGTTTACCATGAAAAAGACATGAATACTCAGTAACTCATTTTGAGGATGAAAATGAACCAATGGTATTTACCAATAACATCCTTGGAAATTACTTTGTTGAATCATTCTTGGGTAATTTCAATGCACAATGATCTCCATTTCATATAAATTTAGTTAATTCTAAAATTGAAAATCTTTTCTCAATCATATTCTTCCAAATGTATAAATATTTTAGAAAAAAATTTCGTTAAAACTTTATTTTGGACATTACAATTTTATGGATCAAAATCAAGTGATGGTGTAGGAGAAGGTTACATACTAATTAATCTGGAAGGATAAAAGACAATGATGGCATGTAGGTTAGAATTTGAATGCAGAAACAATACTGCAGAGTATGGGCACTGGTCCAAGGTGTTATAGGTAAATTTTGGCATCATTTCCAATGACTTGGTTAATTGGGCATCATCTACAGGACCAATGAATAGTGGTCTATCATTCCCTATCATTTCAGGTTGCTACATCCCCTAAGGCAAGAACAAGACAAATCAAGAATGACTTTCATCAAGAAAAAGTTTCCAAGGTTTGAAGTTTATTATATAGCATGTGGAAGCTCACCAACACTACCTCTAAGGGCACTAAGTGCATTGCATATGCTGGTAGCCCCATGCAAGGTTGCTCTGCAAATCACTTCCCGACATCTATGGGTGTGTTGGTCACATTAGGAGTGAAATCTCATTGTTCTGGAATCTCCACTTGGCTAGTGCCTTCTAGAAGATTTCACATGTGTCAAGGTTCGAATCCAAGTGTCCATTTGACATCTACATGACTAGGAACATGTATTTCCTATTATTGGAAAGTCATTCATTGCAAAACTACCTTCATTTCATCTATAAATTGAACACATATCTGAGTATTTTGGAAAGAAGAATTTGAGTAGAGAAATGCCGGAGGATTTTCAATTGAGAGTTAGATTTGTGTAACAGCTGCTGGAGAGATTTATACTGTGATGGGGCTAAGGATTGTTGCTGGAATGGTCACTTCAAATTAGTCATTTGGTTGTAACCTCTCCTTCTATCATCAGAAAGGAATACAATTTACTTTTTCCTATATACATCTGTATTGGCTTTGATTTTCCATATTGCAAGATCTTTGTTGATGTATATTGTTTATGATTTACAGATTTAGCTAACTAACTTGAATATACATATGTATTATTGCTATCTTCTATTTTTTAGTGTTCTTTCTTGTAGGAGCATTTCGCACAAATTTCTTGAATTTAAAGCTACAACGAAAGCAACAGAAGGAGCCATTTAGAAGCACTTGGATTACAAGTAAGCCTCTAATCCTTTGTGTGTCTATTCTGAGTTAGGAAAGATAGTCGTATAGTCCTTAATCTATTGTTCTAGATTTTCATCTATCTAGGGAAGCATTTTTTATGTCTTGCATATTATTGAAATTTCATTCATTGAAAAACTACCTTCAGATCATCTATAAATTGAGCACATATCTGAGTGTTTGAGAAGGAAGAATTTGAGTAAAGAAATGCTGGAGGATTTTAAATTGAGATTTAGATTTGTGTAAAACCTACTGGAGATATTTATACTATGATGGGGCTAAGGATCATTGTTGGAAGGGTCACTTCAAATTAGACATATATTTGTAACCTCTCCTTCTATCCTCAATAAAGAATACAATTTACTTTTCCCTATATACATCGGTATTGGCTTTGATTTTCCATATTGCAAGATCTTAGTTGATGTATATTGTTTATGCTTTACTGATTTAGCTAACTAACTTGAATAGACATTTGTATTATTGATATCTTCTACTGTTTTAGTGTTCTTTCTTGTAGGAAGCATTTCTCACAAACTGCTTGAATTTGAAGCTACAACGGAAGCGACAGAAGGAGCTATTTAGAAGTGCTTGGATTACAAGTAAGCCTCTAATCCTTTCTGTGTGTCTGTTCTGAGTTAGGAAAGGTATTCATATAGTATTTAATCTATTGTTATAGATTCTCATCTATCTAGGGAAGCGTATTTTATTCGTAATTCACAATTCTGGCCCAAAAAATTGGTGACTCCACTGGGGAGAATTTCTCTTAGATCTAGGTGACTTAGCCTATGATTTTCTTTGTTTATCCACCAAGTAGTTGTTACACACAAAGATTAAAATTTTTCAAAGTCAAATTTGCAAACATAGTGAGTTAAATAGTAGTGTTTTTCCTTATACACTACGCCCAATGCACCCTTATACAAGACACAATGCTTTGCATAGCACTATCTCCCTTTCAGGGCTACGTTGTAGAGCACTGTCTCCCCTTGGAGACTGCGTTGACTCCTGAAACCACCCGATCCTTTGAATTTGCCTTTGCAATTTGCTTCAGTTTGTTTTCTGCTGTGTTTTGAAAAGTTTGATCCTCATATTGACCAATAACTCTATATGCTTCTTCCTCCTTTGACTAAAATTTTGATCATGTTTGTTTTAAAAAAAAAATCTTTATCACTGACAAATTGATTTAAAATTAATTTTTATGGTCGCATTAAGAATCATTTGCTTTCAAAATAGGAAATTGTTGTAAAATCTTCATTTCCTTGATAGGATAAATTGTTGTTCAAATCCCCATTTTTCCTTCAAAAGAGAAAACGTTATTTGTATTCTTCATTTCTCGAAATTAAAAGGCATTTGAATTATTGATTTATTGCACCTAGTTTCTTTTCTGCATTCATAACATTAAGGAAATTGAAAAGAAACTTGCATTTTTATGTAGGATTTTTGTGTTTTTTCAAAATGGAACATTAGGAAATCTTCATTTACTTTGTGATCATTGATTTGTTTGTTCCAAAATTATTTTCTCTCTTCCCTTAGTAGCTAGGATTTTCATTGAAGAAACTAAAACTGAAAGATTTCTTATCATTTTTAATTGAATTTTAGGAATTTTCCAATACATCATCGTGGTGAACCTTTGAAAGGAAAATTGTAAACAATATTAACATAAAGTTAATCTCAATTTACCTAAAAAAGCATTGGAACCATAACGATAACATTTAGAAGGTCTAGGCTAGAGACGTGTTCCAGCGTCGTAAAACATAGCAGCTGTCGTTAAATTTTCTGCGATACATTCCGAGTGTGATACCTCACTCCACATACGTAAGTATATCATAGCTTGTTCACATATTTTTGGGTATATCGGGTGGTGTTACAATACGATAAGTATAAAGGGGTGCTCTCACTATGCGGTTTCACATCGGACATCACTAATACAGACTTGGGCCTCCACATACCTTCAGGTATATTTGGGAGGAAAAATTTTAGGTTCTATTGATCCATAGTGAACCAAGTCAGCCGCCTTGTAAATTGTAATACACCGAACACAGCATTAGGGGAGATTTCTTGCTTGTACTTCTTGGTTTGCCAGGAGGTATTCTGAAGTTCACAGTTTCTTGGTAAACCCTTTTTCCTAGCATTATCCTTTTATTTATTTTATTTTTTTTTGGTTAAAATTAATCAATAATCATGGAAAAAAAATCCTTTCCCCCGTCATTCACATAGATTAGCTTTAAAACCACCTTTAACACCAGAAGTTACTTCTGGTAGGCGAAGGCGATCATGATCTGTCGAATCAAGTACAATTCGTACCTCTGGTGAAACATCATTTTCCCATAAACCAGAGTTAGCTCAAGTTATTTTTACACATCCTGGATCATGTACTGTTGTCAAAATGGAGTCTTCACAGCTACCCGTGGTCACGATCCATCCAATCAGTGAGACCATACCTCCTGGACCTGACGTTTTTCAACCACAAATTGATCCACATCCTGTCTCTTCTTTTCCAGAACATCTGAATCCTGAAGTCGAACAACTGGAAGTTGTTACTACCTTGGTCATCCCACAAAGTTTAGTAGCTATTGAATCTCCCATATCACACAGTCAACCATCTAAAATATGCTTTGGCCCTGACGGTGAAATTCTTCCACCTGGTTTAATTGCGATTGAAGAAATCCCACAAGACTCTACGCCTTTAACTCCAACCCATTCTGGGGAGGACCTTTACCTGTACGAGTCTTTTTCTCAATCAATACCCTCTACTTTTGTTGATCTTCCTCCATTTCAAAGTCTTGTCGATTCGAAAGGGTATATATTTGGTCAAACAACCATGTGTGAACCAACGTCTTTGGTTGGGCCTACTGCTCCAATTACATTATCTCCTGCCCTAGCTACTCCATTGATGTTTACCACTTCACCAGAGTCATATTTTCATGGAGGCCCTATGGTCCCATCAAGTTGCAAATCATTATCTGGAATTTTCTCTAGTGCATCTTCCAATCCATGGACCTTACCAATGTCATCATCTGGTATTTTAACTGGTAATCCTATTGTAAGTACTGAACGACTTGATTCATTATAAAAATCATCAATACAATATCAAGCCGATCCTTCTGGGTCTATTCCTTCAAGTACCATATCCACTCGACTCCCAGCATTTGGAGAGCAATATTTTTCGTCTTATTATCCTCCTCATGCTTGGGGGGCAACCTTTGGTCACCCAATATGACAGTAGTATGACACTTTTTGGTCAATTTAATGTTGAAATGGATGTTTTTCTATGGAATCCCACTCTGCCTATCCAACCAAAAATGGTTGTACACTAGTATCAACCGATTCAACCTGTTACACCGACTTCATTACCACTTGTTAATACATCTATACCCTTGTTACAGAATCAAAATGTTTTACATCATCAACCTTATCAAGAGGGTCCTTCAATTCAATATCATCAAATGTTGGGTCCACAGACTCCAAATACTTTGATTAATTTACAACAACCTGTATCAGGAATTATTTATTCACAAGTTGGTTTACCATTTTATGGGATGTCACAACCGCAACCAAGTTATACATATCAACCGAATCCAACTAATTTTAATTTGGGTTATAACTTTGGTGGACAGACCCCTTAGCACCAGCAGGTGCAAATTCCTCAAACTTATTTTCAACAAGTATCATATCCAGGTTTTGGTCAACAGAATCCTCAAGCGTTTTCTATGCAAAACAACCCCTATCTGGGTTAGCAGAAGCAAATTCCTTATGTTGGTGCTCAAAGGCCTGTTGCTCAAGAAATTCCATGTTACCCTGGCTATGCTCAACCTGACCTTAGTAGATAGTTTCCCTTTGTTGCAACATTAGAGTTACCAGATTTAAATCAGTTAACTAATGGTTCAATTAATTATGCTCCTTGATGGCTAGCGATACCTAACAAATTACACTCAGATATTCCTAAGTTCAATGGAAACCTTGGAGAAGATCCATCGACTCATGTTATGACTTATCATTTATGGTGTTCATCAAATTCCATGAATGATTATTCTGTTTGACTACGTTTTTTTCAGAGTATGCTCATAGGTCTGGCTACAAAATGGTACATTGAATTACCTAGAGCTTCTTTTGATAATTTCACAACCCTAGCTACTGTGTTTTTGATTCATTTCCAGTTACCCATCAAATATGAAACTAGAATGGAACTCTTGACTAATTTCAAACAGACTAATCCTACTCACATTTCTGATCATATTCATGAGTGGCGTCATTGCGAACGAACGGTTAAGACATTTGTTCTGGATCAGCTCCTTGTTGAATGGTTCATTAAGTCCCTATTACCATCTATAACTGAAGATGTGGCTAAGGGTGGCGTTGTCATAGAAGAGCAAGTTATTTCTCATGCACAATATTTGGACTTGATTTACACCTAGTCGGGCATGCTTTATGAAAAAATCCCTAATGCGCAGAGATCTAATTTAAATGTTCCTCCTCAGTTAAAGGACTCTCATGCTAGAGACAACTTGATAGGCACTGAAAATACACACCACACTACTACATCTGATCGTGGTCCTACTTCCAAAATTAATGCCATGTCATTTGACAAAGGAAAAGGTGACAAGCAACCAGAAAGTAAGAAAAAGGGGAAATCAAAGAAAAGGCAAAATTCTAACCCGTAGGAAAGATCATATCATCAACCGTCTGGACCTCAAAAACATCGTTATCCATGCATAATATGTAATTAGGAACACTTCGTTAGGGATTGTCCTCAATGCACTAAAGTCTCAAAAATCATCAAGACTTCCAATATGTCAGCCGTGTTGATAGACCCATTTCCAAATTTGAACATGAATATGGTTGCTACGGATCCAGCTCCTAGTTCCCAAGTGTTAATTTTATCTATCACAAAACCTTCAACTAATATTTTGGTGTCAATGCGAAATAAATATTATGGTAGTCTAAACACTGATCAACCTACTACCTTGACAATGAATCCAATAGAATCGGTACCGCTTACTATTATTCCTGAATTGACAATCAAGCCACCAAAGGGAGTAATTCATAAATCGACATATAATCCTCAAGAAAGAGCTGCACAAAATTATAATATAGTTGAATATTTGGCTCAATCCCCTTCATATATGTCTACTCTTGAGGTATTACAAAATTTTCCCTCCCAAAAATAGGCTTTATTGTCGGCTATTTGTGGAATTGATCTGAATAATTCTAATCTTGTCATCTTTAATCATACGGGCTATGTGCCACAACTACCAATAGAATTGGCATTCTCCATAAAGGTAAATGTTGTCAATCACCTTTTTCATCACACTATTATTAATGAGGGAGCATCTACATGCATTATGTATCTAAACTGTTGGAAGTCACTTGGCTCACTGTGCTTATCACAATCACCAATAATGTTGAAGGCATTCGACGAACGTACATATAAACCTTGTGGTATTATTAATAACCTTCATGTTGAACTAAGGGGAAAACCAGTGAATATTGATGTTGAGGTTGTTGAAAGACCCCTTGAATATAATATTTTACTTGGAAGGCCATGGGTATATGCAATGATTGCTATTGTTTCTACATATTTTAGAATGATTGGCTTTCCACATAAAGGTACAATTATAGTCATTAATCAACTATCCTTATTTTCATCTGCCTCACAGGTAACTGTAAGCATTTTGTTTGTTCACATACCCCAACTAGAACTTCAAAACATTGGTGTAGGACTCTTAAATGATTCCACTCTCATGGGAACCTTTGCATTACCATCGTGAGTGACCTTGGCAGAAATTACAAGCACATAGACCTACTACATGATCTCTTCTAGTCTATCTAGCTTCAAGAAGAGTATAGGTGATTTTGATATTTCTACGTTGGATGAATTTCTGCCACCCAACCCTATTGAGCTTGCATAGCAATCAATCTATCTATCTTGGGTGGTAAATACAAAATCAGTGTCACCGAGTGTTTGGGTTGATCGTCCATTAGATTTTGGTACCCCATCTGATCCATTTTCCTCAGCATTCTTGATAGATGAGAATATATTGGAAGTTATGATGTCTAAAGGATAACCATGGAAAGATTCTCATCATCATTCCCATCTTCCTTATTATGAAGAAAATAATCACAGTGAACTATATCACCCATCCATCAAAAATTTCTTTATGAATTCTTTTCCCATTAATGCAATCGATTCTGAGCGAAATATTTCAAATATCAAAGAAACAATTTCTATTGATATTTTGACCAAACCTGGCATTATAGAGAATATTCAAGTTGGTGTATCTTGTTCTCCATCAGAACTCAAATCATATCGCTCTCTTTTTTGTTAATTTTGTTACGTATTTTCTTATTATTGCGAGGAAATTCCAGGCATAGATACTAGTATATTTGAACACACTATTAATATGTATCCTGATGTCAAACTGGTGCATCAATGGCTTCATCCTATTCATCCAAAGAAAGCTGCTGCCATCGAAGCAGAAGTTGAAAAATGTTTGTGTGCTAGTTTCATTTACCCTGTTCCACTAACTGAGTGGGTTTCCAATATTGTTCCTGTCATGAAAAAACAAGGAACAATTAGAGTGTGTGTCGATTATCAGGATGTTGATCATGCTTGTCCAAAAGGAAAAAATTCCTACAATTACAAGAATATATTAAGACATTATGAAGTTGGAGATGTAGAAATATAGCTTATATGATGTGTTAAAAAACACATAGCCTTAAAATGAGTGAAACAACAGAAACAGAATAATTCCTACACCTTCCCAAGTGGGGAAAATGCAAGAATTACACCCTGGAAATGTTATTTCTAAATAACTGTGTTATTTCTGGGTGAAATAACACTGGGTACGCTTATCATATGCTGTTAGGGTCTCACATATAAAAGGGGATCAGAAAAAAATCCTTTTTGATATGTTAAACATATCTCACATCTACCTCACAGCTGAAGAATAGCCAAATCCCATGACTTGAGTTATGCAAAAAAATAATGAATCATAGAAAAAATTATTTTATGAGGGTTTATGCAATAATATAGAGTTATATGGAATAATATGCCAAGAAAACAGAGATCTGGCCTCCTTATTGCATTATAAAGCTAACCCGACAAGGGTTTCATGAAACACATGTACAAGAAAGAGCAGATTTGAATATTTAGCTCATAAAATGCAGTATTACTACAAAATTACAGAAATATAGCTAAATAATACAAGATAGGGATGAGAATCCCTTCCTATAGCTTTCTAGGAGAAGGGTTGGCCCTTTCCCTAGGAAACTAGCTCGAAAACAAGGGTCTTAACCCTGCTGCAGCAATTCTGCATAAAATGACGCGATTCCTGCAGCTGACTGCACTGTAGGAGATGAGAACCACTTTGGCCTACTGCCAAGATGTGAAATATTCTTAGAAATCTTCCTAGCTGATTTCTCAAGAGGAGGGAAGCACCTTCTAGTAAGAAACAAAACCAGAAGTGGTGTAAGAATCCTCCACTGCAATACCCTACAACTCAGCAATATTCTACTACAGAAATAATGCTGGGATTGAAGAATGATGCTTAGCCTTGAGCCTAGATTTGGAGCAATACTGAACATGCTCTCCCAAGAGGCCTATCAGGGGAAGAGGTGGGATTCCCGCCCAGGAACACCCAATGCTACCTTGCTAAATAGCAAGGTGAAGCCAAGTCTAAACAGACAAGATAAATAGATCAAAATACCAAAGCATGAATAACAAAGGACTCCATCCTCTTCATATATAGCAAGTGAACCTTTCCTCATTGCCTCCCATTCATATGTGCCATCAAGCTCATGCAATTTTTCCTCCACCAAAATGGCGCTGTCCAAAGGAGATTCAATGTATCTAGACAACTTAGTTGACTTGGTCAAAGTTGACTGAATCAACATGTCCCCATCTCTGTTCACACCCAAGGGTGCTCAAATTAGCTGCTTATTCTTACCCCTTTTCACTTTAGGGTGTTATTGATCCTTCTAAAGAGGTTAATGGGCCTCCCTACCGAATTATTCATCCTCCTAGTAATAAAACAAATCTAATATTCCATTTAGCTTGGAGGCTAAAATTTTGGAATATTACAGTCCTCCCCTCCAAAATATTGCTTGTCTTCAAGCAACTGCCTAAGGAGAGAAAAATCCTCCCGTCCTCTTCTTGTGGCCTCCTCATCAAAAATTCTCCACCGTTGCTCAACATGATATGCTACAAATCTATCCTCCAATGTCTCCTCCCAAGCATGCAAAACCATATGGCTTACATCATAGAAAGGTGAAAGATGTAAGTGAAAACCTCCCTACTGTCCAATGGCCTCCTCAAGGTAGGAGTGATGATAAACATGGGAAATATTATTCCCAAGGAGTGACTCCCACACCCATGCTATCATCCAAATGAAATGAGCCAATCTAGTTAGCTCAAAAATATCCTCAACCCCCAGTTTATACAATGTATTGGGGCTACATGGAGAGATTGGATCCTCCCAACCAAGTGGTTTCTCTCTCCATCTATGATAAGTGTGGGGCTGCTGTTGATCTTGGGCTACAATTTCATGACCTCCGAGAATGGCCCAAGCTACCCCATCAAACAAATAAACCATGAAGTGCCTCCTCCAAAAACTCAAACTCTCCAAATGGTTTCTCCTATATGAAGAAGAGAGATGTAATTTGGCAATCATGGGCTGCCCATTGCTCCTCTGGAAGCATGCATCATGTAAAGTAGGGAGTGTTATCACTCATATTTTCCTTGAAGTTGTTGGAAGAGGAAAGGGGTCTGAGGTAACCACAAACCAACCTTCAGGTACAAAATCTAGCCAATCTGTACCCAGAGAGGGCTCTCTCTATAAAATTTAGCTTTGTTTTGCAAGGTATTAGGCTAGTTATAAAGTCCAGGGGTTTTGTTTGAATTTAGGTTGATGGAATTCTTCAGTTGAGATTAAGATCAAATAGTTTCAGTCCATTGGGCTAATGGAGTCAAAGGATTGGCTGCACTGGCTTAAGTTTTTTAACAAAAGATGGCTTATCAGGGCAAGATGATCAAACTAGAAACAATTATAGATCTAAAGTGAATGGAATGGAATTCAAACGGATGAAAGGCAATAAAGAATCTTTCAACACATTCAAGAGAAGAGAAATAGATTGATTATCAATAAAGAGCAGTTAAGTATTCTTTACTAAATAACCAAAGATGTATGAACTAGACAAACAGGAGCAATTAAGAATTCGTTGTTTAAACCAGTTTAGAATAAAACATTTAGAATAATAATGACTTAAATCAGATTACACCTAAGTACTTTCTGATTTATTCCTTTTTGTTAAATATTAATATAATGAAATACAAATGATATTGTAAACAAATATAAAACTTCGAAACATGAGATAGAAATGACTTATTGACCCTTCATTTGATGCAAGAATCCTGAGAAAAGTCTTCTGCCTCGATTCCTTGTCCAGTTTTGCCACGAAAAATTTCTCCAAAGCTATTTATTCCAAAATATTCAATGTTACATCATAGTATAAGAATCCACCTTAAAATACTTCCAAGAGTGAAGTATTTATACAAATTCTAAACTAAAATATCTTGAAAAAATATCAAGATTGGTTCACAAATCTCTCCAACTATTTTACATAAATAGAACTTAAGTAAAGGACACTCAAACTAATGCATCTATTTGGAACTATTTTTTATGGATATGTGATGAAAAATAGGATAATTCGAATTTTATTCAACTCTTAGTTGATGATGAGGCATCCAAGTCACTAACTGCTTCCTTTATTTGTGCATTCTGCTCCAACAATTCTGCAAACTTGGGGTCCAATGATATCTTTTTATTTCTCAATCCGTAATAGATATGTAAATAGTTAAAGAGGTTATTTTGGATTAATATGTTGATGAGATAAACCTCTTTCAGTTTCCCAAAATTCCTCTCCAGATGTGCACAATAGTCTCTGTAAAAATATTTGTAAAACATAGTTTTACAGAGTCTGAAAAATAGCCTGTAAAGATGTGCATGTATCTCTCATTATGAAATCACTGTGAAAAAAGTGAGATAAATTTTTGTAGATGGGTCTCTTAGGAACAAAAACCTCCTTCAGTTTTTTATGATGTACTTTTTATTTACCACAATATTCTCTATAAAATGATGACTTAACTGGAATTTTCTGCAAAAAGTGCTTTCCAACATTGTTTAATATTTCCAAAACCATAATAGCTGTTAGAAAAGTGAGAGAGGATTTTGTATATTGTCCTCTTAAGAACATAAAAATTCTTCCATTTTGAAAAATTAATCTTGTATTGATCACAATACTTTCTGCAAAACAATGACTAAAACATGAAATTTCTGCAAAAATGTTTCTTCTTCTTGTTTTTTTCATCTTTTCACTTTTTTGTTCCTTTGACTGTTTTACTTTCACTTTAGACAAAATTCAATGTCGTGAAAGTATTTTCATTTTTGTTTAACCCTTAATGTCTTCATGTTTACTTTCACTGTTTACTGTTTACTTTTTACTTTTTACCGCTCTATTTTTTATCTGTCTTCACTTTGTCATGAACTTGTATGTTCTGTTTTGTAATTGTCTTCCCTGCTGTTTATCTTCATGCTAGTTGATTTACTTGACTTGGTCTTCAATCTGATACTCTTTAATCCTGATACTCTTTAACCCTAATACTCCTTGAATTTTCTTTACTGTGTCCTTTTACCTTCAATGTGTAGTTTAGGTTTTTACTGTTTGTTTCAACAGTAAATCGTTTAATATCCTGTTTCCTTTGCTTTTCTTTCAACTGTATGTTTTATCTTCCATCTCTGTTTGAATAGATTTGATAAAAATCTTGGAGTAAAGAAGTCTTATGACTAGTATTAAGATTGTTTATCCAAGGATGTGGTCTTCTGATCACCTCTAAAACAAAACAAATTGTTAAGAAAGCATTGGTTTGCAAGGGAGGTCGAAAAGGTTTCATTTGATTTTGAGAGGTCTGTGGAGTGAATCTAGAATGATTTTTGGGAGGTAAACCATGCTCGAATTGGTTAACAGAGGCTTCAGGTGGCGCAGCTGGGTTACAAATGGTTTTACTGCATAATCAGGTGAAAATGAGCAACACTAGGGTGTTTGTGTTTAAACAGGTAAACGGTTGATATTGGCGGGTAAGCTTTCAATGAAAAGTGATTTGAACAGGTATTGTTTATGGTGGAAGAACCTTGGAATACTCGACTGAAATTCTCTTTAGCAAGGTAACGGTTGGCAAACTTCAACAGTTGATTTTTGAAACTGGTTGCATGGGAGACTGGTTCGTGTACGAGATAATGAAAACGATGCAGGCAGATTTGTTTTATTCACAAAGTCAAAAGGTTGGCGGGTTTTTAATGATGACGTCAGCAGGTATGGTGGTTTCATCACAGAGGGCAGGCGGTAAGTGGTTTCTTTCGCACTGCGTTTGAGGGAAGGCGATATTGAGCGAATGGGCAACGATTCCACAGAATGAATGACACGTGGCCATGGTACTGTTTGAAAACCACCGTCATTTCGCGCGTTATTTTTCGGATCAGGGTTGGCCAGCGGAATTATCAGCAGCCGTTAATCTTCAACAGGTCAATTGAATGGTTGACGGGACAGGGAGATGATGGGGTTTTAATGGCGCGGGCCCGACGCATTTTATTATTGATTAATCATAGCGGGAGCGTTTTGATTGGCGGATTTATGTTCTTAATTAATCGTGAGCATTAATTAATTCCTTTGTTTAAAAAGCAGAAGAGTGATCGGGCGAGGGAAAAATATACATCGAAATGGGTTATTTCGAAGTTTGGTTTGAATTAAACTTCGTATTTATTTTTGTTTAAACACATATATTATATGTTTTAAATTTTTTTCATATTTTTATTATATGATAATTGAATTAGATTAATCAAATTACCATAGGGGGTGGGATTAACATATAATGGTATATTTTAACCAAAGGGGGTATAAAGTGGGTTTTTTATTTGAATGAGTGAGGAATAAATAATTTGGGTAAAATAACAATACATGGGTTTTTGGGATATTATATAAAAGGAATTATATATAATAGAAGAAGGTCATTTCTATAAGGAGTTAATAAATAAATTAGAGTTAATATGACCAAGGGACAATGTAAACTCAAACTTCATTAATATAACTAAGCAAGTGAAGATTTACAAGCAAATTGCATTATGATAAACTCATCACTTAGAATTATAATAAAAAATGATTTTGAGGGTTTTTATGAACTGTTGCATGATTTTTCTAAATAAAATGGGATTTTACTTAGGAAAATATTTTTGGGAGGTGAATGAATGTTAAGTACTTAGGCTTTTCCAATTATTAGGTCGAGGGTCCGGTCCCTCCAAAAGTCAAGGAAATGCTTTGAGCCCCTTTAATCTTCAAATACCTTATTGCCTAGGGAAATTAGTGAATTCTTTAGGGAAAAGTGAAGGGGAAGTTAATAATCTTGACTTTGCTTTGCTGTGAATTTTTTCCAATGTAGTATCTGCCTTTGCACTTGTGATGAAAGTTAAAGCCATTCATCATCACATGTAATTCTGCAACATCATCTACCTACCCTACCTACTTTACCCTGTCATTTTTTCTTCTTTATTATGGTGCACTTAGACTGGAAAACCCTTATCACACTTTTCTTTTACATATGAAAATCTATCTAGCTCTAACCTTATTACATCTAAGGGCTCAGATTAAACTGTTGAGCTCCTTTTTATTTACTCTACCTATCTACTTATCTACCAAGATTAAACTATTTGGCCAGATATTTATTTTCTATTCTACAACATGAAATTGAAAAATGAACGAGTCAAGTTTAAACAGTTTGACTCTTCATAAATTGTGGCAAAAGTTTAAAAAGCTGCACACAATTACTTATTACGGAAAATGAAATAGTAGTGGAATTTAGACTTGCACACTTTCCTGGACTATTTTTGTTTGGGGTTCATTTCTTTCACTTTTTTGACCATTTTATTCTTTTCACCCTTCGATTTTTCTTTTAGGGTATACCCTCTTTACATTTTTTAAAATTTTTGATTTTTTGAAAATATGGAAACCTTTGCAACAAGAAAAGGTATGAACATATTACATAGCCCATCAAGTCAATCATGAAATATGACACCTATTGGTATAGGAGTCTAACACTCGCTCCGCTTGGGGATGGATTTTCCTTGTGAAAAGTCAAGAACGACAGGTCAGTTAGCCTCAAAGTAGTTATGACTGAACCATGGAATCTTCTTCTTCTTGTTGCTTTATTCTATGTATGACAATAATACTTCTGAAGCTTAGGGCCTTTTCCTCGGGCTTCAACTCCAGTAATTTACTATCCACTCAAAACATAAAACTTTGTTTCTCAGATGGAAATATTCTGCCTTGGTCCAATCCCAAACATGCATTTGTTGTGGCTGAAAATCTTGAATTGAATATAGTCCTTTTTCTGCAACCTAAAATCTGATCTGAAACTAAAACAACACACAAAAATTTTCAAACCAACTTAATGAAAAACTAGCTGAAAATTGAAAACTAAAAAAGAAAAATGCTCAAAATCCTGAGCTTATTAGCACTCATCTACCTACTCAATCTACTCTTCAACTGCTAGTTAGGTAAAATGAAATATCCAATGCAACCATTCAAGCATTGTGTACATTGATAGATTTTGTTGCATTTTCTTGTTGATTATCAAAACTGTACTTCTGCAACCTATTAGAAACTTGTCAACAAATGAGAGGATAAGGAAACACTTGATTTCTTTTGTTGACTCTAGAAACTATACAAAAGGATCTTCCAAAATATATACACTGATGTTTAACTGATCTAAACAACTGTACATCTGTTATGGATGGCCTCCATGCCATGAATCTAAAATGTTATTTTCGTCTTTATCTCCCTGCAAACTTTCAGATAAGATTTGTGATGATATTCCTACTGATTGTAATGTTTGACTGTTGAATTCTTTATCATCTTGATTCTGAAAATAATAGTTAGTTAATAGAGGAATACTTTGAATTCCTTCAATATTCAACATATCTGCTATTGGATCCTAAAAAACTTGGGAAAATGGTTGTAACCTATAGCATACAGGTTTCCATGAGACTTCATAAACTTCAACAAGTTTCTCATCCTTTTCATTAAATATGTTATGCCATATTTCTTTGAAACATTGAAATGATTCAAAAAATAGTGGTATGAAACTTTCTTGTGTCATTTGATCATTTATTTCAATAGGAACTGATAACTGCAATTGTGAAACTAAAAAATCTTGATCAATAGTTTCATTATTTTCTTTGTTGTCAATCATAATTTCTAAATATTGTTGATTATTGATGGCATGATAGTTGTCTCTAATGAACTGAAATGAAGCAAAACAAAGAGGTAAAGAAACTTCACTTATTTCCACATTTTATGCTTTTTCTTCCTCACTCTCATGGTTTATCTGTATTGGTTGATCAATGTCTTCAATCTGGTGAAACTGAGTTTCTTCTTCCCACAAACTGGCTTCTGATTGCTCTGTAAAACTATCTTGAGATTGGAGAACATAACTATCATCATAATGATCATACTTAGGCAAATCATCAAAAGAGGGAATGTCATCAAACATACACATTAAATTAACAAATTCCTCTTCCTCATATTGATTTGTAAATTCATTTTCTGATCTATGATAATTTGAATTAAGAGGAATTTGTTCATGGCTATCAACCTTTTCTATTTCTTCATGGTGATTTTAAATAAAAAATTCATCTCTCATAGTGATCTCTTGTGTTCTTTCATCTAGTTTTCTTACCAAAAGGTTGAGTTTTACTTCTGCAATGTTTTTATTTTGCTCTTCTTCTGCTTTCAACTTTTCCTGTTTGATTTGGAGATTAACTTCCACATCAACTGCAATGTTCTTCATCTGTACAAGCGTTTTTGGATCTCTTTCTCTTAATCGAAATTCTATTTCTGGATCAAAGGCACTTGGATAATGAAAGAGAGCTGAATCATGAGGAGTTCTAATATTTTCTGGCATTGAATAATAAACTTGATTAAATCTGTCAGAAAATTGTTGTATTGTTTCATTTGGATGTCTCTTTAAATGATTATATTCTTCCATGATCACAAAATTATTAACTTTGATTATCCATCTATCAAGGAAAAGTTTGATAAACTACTGGAAATTTGAGATGCTAGCATTAGGCAGATTTTTGAACCAACTCTTTATTCTATTTTGCAAAGAAAGAGAAAAAAGTCTGATTTTAACATCATCTTCATCAATCTCAAATAAATCCAAATAATTTTCAAAACCTTGAATATGTTTTTGGGCAGTGATACCATTCTCTCCATCAAATCTAGGAAGATACTTGTAGTATTTTTTAGGAAAATCATGGAGTATAGGAGGTAAAATAAGGGGCTTATATCTATCTAGAACTTTATATGGCACAGGGATATGTATAGGGATTGCAAGATCAGTCTTGATTATTTGAGGTTTCTTAATTGGAAAATGATCATCATTAGATTCATAAGAAAGCTGCTCAAATAGATTAGGAAAATTATTACTTACAATATTCAAAGGAAAATAATTAAAAAATAATCTAAGATATTCTATAAAATATAATATACATTGAAAAAATTTCTTAATGAGAAAGAACATAATGTCTTGGATTAAGATCCAAGTTGAAAACCCGATCTTTCCATATTTTTCTTTGAGGTTCATTCCTCCAGTGGAGTCTTAGTAGTGAAATTGGTTTTGGAGTCGCCAGGTGGATGATTTTAAACTTTGTGTGTCTGATCCCTATCCACCATCATAGATCATATCTAAATTTGTAAAACAATTCTGAAGAAAAATTTAGTTCTTCAGGAAACCAAATTTTGAGTATTTTATGATTTTTTTTTTTTTATGAATTTTCAAAACAACTTCTATGATTTCTTTAAGAGGCTTTAGATATTAGATTTAAACTTTCTTAAAGACTTATTTGACAAGAGGAACTGATCAAGTATTTGAAACAAAAGTTCAGTTCATAAACTAGATCGGAAATAGACTGAAGCAGCATTTATTTACTATGCAATTGCAGAGCAAAATCAGTTTAAAGGCTTCCTGGCTAACTTCAGGCTTCGTCTGTAGTGTATAAAGTAAACACAGTAATAATAAAATTATTCAGATCCCCAGTGGATTCGCCACTATGTTATCACTCAGATTTTCCTTGAAGTTTTTGGAAGATGAAAGGGGTCCGAGGTAACCACAAACCAACCTTTAGGTACAGAATCTGGCCAATCTGTACCCAGAGAGGGCTCTCTCTATAAAATTTAGCTTTGTTTTAAAAGGTATTAGGCTAGTTATAAAGTCCATGGTTTTTTTTTGAATTTAGGTTGATGGAATTCTTCAGCTGGGATTAAGATCAAATAGTTTCAGTCCATTGGGCTAATGGAGTCAAAGGATTGGCTGCACTGGCTTAAGTTTTTTAACAAAATATGGCTTATCAGGGCAAGATAATCAAACTAGAAACAATTATAGATCTAAAGTGAATGGAATGGAATTCAAATGGATGAAAGGAAATAAATAATCTTTCAACACATTAAAGAGCAGTTAAGTATTCTTTACTAAATAACCAAAGATGTATGAACTAGACAAACAGGAGCAATTAAGAACTCGTTGTTTAAACCAGTTTAGAAGAAAACATTTAGAATAATATCGACTAAAATCAGATTAAACCTAAGTACTTTATGATTTATTCCTTCTCATTAAATATTAAGATAATGAAATACAGATGATATTGTAAACAAATATAAAACTTTGAAACATGAGATAAAAATGACTTATTGATCCTTCATTTGACGCAAGAATCCTAAGAAAAGTCTTCTGCCTCAATTCCTTGTCCAGTTTTGCCACGAAAAATTTCTCCAAAGCTCTTTATTCCAAAATATTCAATGTTACATCAGAGTATAAGAATCCAGCTTTAAATACTTCCAAGAGTGAAGTATTTATACAAATTCTAAACTAAAATATCTTGAAAAAATATCAAGATTGGTTCACAAATCTCTCAAACTATTTTACATAAATAGAACTTAAGTAAAGGACACTCAAACTAATGCATCTATTTGGAACTATTTTTTTATGTATAGGTGATGAAAAAGAGTATAATTCGAATTTGATCCAACTCTTAGTTGATGATGAGGCATCCAAGTCACTAACTGCTTCCTTTCTTTGTGCATTCTGCTCCAACAATTCTGCAAACTTGGGGTCCAATGATATATTTTAATTTCTCAATCCATAATAGATATGTAAAAAGTGAAAGAGGTTATTGTGTATTAATATTTTTTTGAGATAAACCTCTTTCAATTTCCCATAATTCCTCTCCAGATGTGCACAATAGTCTCTGTAAAACTATGTGTAAAACAGAGTTTTACAGAGTCTGAAAAATAGCCTGTAAAGATGTGCATGTATCTCTCACTAGGAAATCACTATGAAAAACTTGAGATAGGTTTTTGTAGATGGGTCTCTTAGGAACACAAACCTCCTTCAGTTCTATATTATGTACTTTTTATTTACCAAAATATTCTCTGCAAAATTATGACTTAACTGGAATTTTCTGCAAAAAGTGCTTTCCAACATTGTTTAATATTTAAAAAACCATAATAACTCTTAGAAACTTGAGAGAGGTTTTTGTATATTGTCCTCTTAAGAACATAAACCTTCTTCATTTTTGAAAAATTCATCTTGGATTGATCACATTAGTTTCTGAAAAACAATGACTAAAACATGAAATTTCTGCAAAAATGTTCCTTCTTGTTGTTTTTTTCATCTTTTCACTTTTTTTTTCCTTTGACTGTTTTACTTTCACTTTAGAAAAAATTCAATGTGGTGAAAGTATTTTCATTTTTGTTTAACCCTTAATGTCTTCATGTTTACTTTCACTATTTACTGTTTACTTTTTACTTTTTACCGCTCTATTTTTTATCTGTCTTCACTTTGTCATGAACTTGTATGTTATGTTTTGTAACTGTCTTCCCTGCTGTTTATCTTCATGCTAGTTGATTTACTTGAATTGGTCTTCAAACTGATACTCTTTTATCCTGATACTCTTTAACCCTGATACTCTTTGACTGTTCTTTACTGTGTCCTTTTACCTTCAATGTGTAGTTTAGGTTTTCACTGTCTGTTTCAATAGTAAATCATTTAATATCCTATTTCCTTTGCTTGTCTTTCAACTATATGTTTTATCTTCCATCTCTTTTTGAATAGATTTGATAGCACTCTTGGAGTAAACAAGTCTTATGACTAGTATTAAGACTGTTTATCTAAGGATGTGGTCTTCTGATCACCTGTAAAACAAAACAAATTGTGAAGAAAGCATTGGTTTGCAGGGGGGGTCGAAAAGGTTTCATTTGATTTTGAGAGGTCTGTGGAGTGAATATAGAATGATTTTTGGGAGGTAAACCATGCTCTAATTGGTTAACAGATGCTTCAAGTGGCGCGGCTAGGTTACAAATGGTTTTACTGCATAATCAGGTGAAAATGAGCAACATTAGGGTGTTTGTGTTTAAACAGGTAAACGGTTGATATTGGAGGGTAAGCTTTGAATGAACAGTGATTTGAACATGTACTGGTTATGGTATAACAACCTTGGAATAATCGACTGCAATTCTCTTTAGCAAGGTAACGGTCGACAAACTTCAACAGTTGATGTTTGAAATTGGTTGCATGTGAGACTGGTTCGTGTACGAGATAATGAAAACGACACGGGCAGATTTGTTTTATTCACAAAGTTAAAAGGTTGGCAGGTTTTTAATGATGACGTCAGCAGGTATGGTGGTTTCATCACAGAGGGCAGGCAGTAAGCGGTTTCCTTCGCACCGTGTTTGAGGAAAGGCGGTATTGAGCAGATGGGCAGCGATTCCACAGAACGAATGACACGTGGCCATGGTACTGTTTGAAAAACACCATCATTTCGCGCGTTATTGTTCGGATCAGGGATGGCCAATGGAATTATCAATAGCCGTTGATCTTGAACGGGTCGATCAAACGGTTGACGGGACAGGGAGATGACGGGGTTTTAATGGCGCGGGCCCAATGCGTTTTATTATTGATTAATCATAGTGGGAGCGTTTTGATTGGCGGACTTAGGTTCTTAATTAATCGTGAGGATTAATTAATTCCTTTGTTTAAAAAGCGGAAGTGTGATCGGGCGAGGGGAAAATATACATAGAAATGGGTTATTTCGATGTTTGGTTTGAATTAAACTTCGGATTTATTTTTGTTTAAAACACGTATATTATATGTTTTAATTTTTTTTCATATTTTTATTATATGATAATTGAATTAGATTAATCCAATTACCATAGGGGGCGGGATTAACATACAATGGTATATTTTAACCAAAGGGGGTATAAAGTGGGTTTTTTATTTGAATGAGTGAGGAATAAATACTTTGGTTAAAATCACAATACATGGGTTTTTTGGATATTATATAAAAGGAATTATATATAATAGGAGAAGGTCATTTCTATAAGGAGTTAATAAATAAATTAGAATTAATATGACCAAGGGACAATGTAAACTCAAACTTCATTAATATAACTAAGCAAGTGAAGATTTACAAGCAAATTTCATTATGATAACCTCATCACTTACACTTATAATAAAAAATGATTTTGAGGGTTTTTATGAACTATTGCATGATTGTCCTAAATAAAATGGGATTTTACTTAGGAAAATATTTTTGGGAGGTGAATGAATGTTAAGTACTTAGGCTTTTCCAATTATTAGGCCGAGGTTCCGGTCCCTCCAAAAGTCAAGGAAATGCCTTGAGCCCCTTTAATATTCAAATACCTTAGTGCCTAGGGAAATTAGTGAATTCTTTAGGGAAAAGTGAAGGGGAAGCTAATAATCTTGACTTTGCTTTGCTGTGAATTTTTTCCAATGTAGTATCTGCCTTTGCACTTGTGATGAAAGTTAAAGCCATTCATCATCACATGTAATTATGCAACATCATATACCTACCCTACCTACTTTACCCTGTCATTTTTTCTTCTTTATTAGGGTGCAGTTAGACTGGCAAACCCTTATCACACTTTTCTTTTACATATGAAAATCTATCTAACTCTAACCTTATTACATCTAAGGGCTCAGATTAAACTGTTGAGCTTCTTTTTATTTATGTCTACCTATCTACTTATCTTCCAAGATTAAACTGTTTTGTCAGATATTTATTCTCTATTCTACAACATGAAATTGAAAAATGAATGAGTCAAGTTTAAACAGTTTGACTCTTCATAAATTGTGGAAAATTTTTGACAAGCTGCACACAATCTGATTATTACATCAGAGTAAAAAGTAGTGGCATTTAGACTTGCAAACTTTCCTTGGCCTTTCTTTTGGTGGGGTTCATTTTCTTTCACTTTTTGGGCCAATTTTATTTTTTTACCCTTTGATTTTTCTTTTAGGGTATACCCTCTTTACATTTTTTAAAATTTTTTGATTTTTTGATTTTTTAAGAATATGGAACACTTTTGCAACAAGAAAAAGGTTTGAACATATTGCATAGTTCAACAAGTCAATCATGAAAAATTATACCTTTTGGTATAGGAGTCTAACAGTTCCTACAACGTTGATGTAGAGAAAATGGCTTCAAATAGTCTTCAAACAAGGATGGTTTGTTGAAATCAAGTCTTTCCATGGATTTAAATCAAGAATTTTGAGCAAATGGGTTTTTGGCACAGTCGGGTGGGTTTTTTAACAATCGAGAATGCGCACAATAACATAAATAAGCTTTATAAAAAATGTTTTAATCCTTATTATAAATCTTAAAAGATTGCAATAAATGCAGGTCAAATCTGCGGCGGGAACGGTTTTTATTTTGCAACTGTGAAAACCATGTGGGTTTCGCATTCAGTTTGAGTGGTAAATGGTATTTCCTAATACGAACTCGATCGTATTACAATACGACACGTCATAGGAGGTTGTAACATTAAAACCACCCATTTCGCACTCATTTGGGCATTTGACAGTCAATTAATTTGGGAGCACAAAAATGGTCGTCAGCCGTCAAATATGGAAAGTGGAAGCGAATGGTTGAGATGAAATGGGAAGCTCCAGTCAAAAGGATGTGGGGCCAGGTGGCTTTATATGCGCGGAAATGAAAATAAAACCTATGTAACATATGCATTTATATTCAAAGTTTTATATGCGGGGTATATGGTTTACAAAGGGTTTTAAAATTAGTGGTTAATATATATATCGAAGTTTTATATGCAAGGTAAAAAATGCGCATGAGGCGGGTGGTATAGTTGAGGAATTAATTTATATATAAAACGTGAGGTTTCATACATCGAAGAATACATATATCCATGCCTAAAGTCTTTTTGTGTTTTTTATTTTTATTATATAGTTATAGACTATGGAAATGTCTATTACTATAGAGGGCGGGATATTTACATATGGTTAGTTTTATGCCAAAGGGGGTGTAATTGGGGTTTTTTATTTAAAACATGTGGGTAATCAACTTTGGCGAAAAATCTTATATTAGTGGGTTTTTGGGGATAATTAAATAAAGGAACTATATTAATAGAATGGGGTTATTTTTATAAGGAATTAATAAATAAGTTAGAAGTTAATATGATATAGGAGAATGAAAGCACCAAAATATATTCATATGACTAAGTAAAGTGATGATGTAAAAAATCAAAGCTTTATCATTTGTAATTTGACCACTTTGACCTAGAATATAATATTTTTGGACGACTTTATGTTTTTATGAATGAAGGAAATTAATCAAAGGGGATTTTCTTTCTCATTAAGTAAAAAGGTCTTTACTTATGGACTTGAAGTGCAAATGGATGAATGGAGGTTAAATGATGATAATTAGGGATTAACATAGGAATTCAACACTTTTAACTTAACAATCATTGAGCCTTGGGTTCGGTCCCAACAGAAGTCCTCTTTGATTGAAAGTCTAGAATGCAGAATAACTATAGGGGAGGGGAAATTAGTGATTTTAGCCATGGTCAAAACTATTTACATGATTCTCCCACTTATTTCTACCTACCCAACTTTTAATCTAAAAAAATTTCTTCCATTTTGCAGGTGCATTTGAGCTAGCAACCTTGAACATTTTATGCTTTTGAAAGCAATATAAACTATCTAAATCTACCTTATATCATCTAAGGGCTCAGATTAAACTGATGAGCTCCTCTTTATTCTCTACCTATTTAGTAATTACTTAGGATTAAACTGTTTGACTAATATTTATTCACTATTCTACAACAATAAAATTGAAACATGACAAGTCAAGATTAAGCAGTTCAACTCATCATGGATTATGGCATTTATTGACACTTTTCCATAATCATCAGTAACAAAGTAAAAAGTAGTGGCATTTGGACTTGCACACTTTCATGTTTTATTTCTTTTCTTTGGGGTACATTATTTTTTCTATGTCCTTTGATTTTTCTTTTAGGACTTTACCCTCTCTTTTTTTTTCTTTTTTTTTTCATTTTTTACAAATATGGGAAAACATCTTGCAGAAAGCAAATTATGTACATATTTTTACAAGAGTATCATAAGTCAATTCCAAATTATGAATCCTATACTTATAGGACGCTAACACGTTGTGTTAGCCCCCTATAAATTCCTTGACAAGCAAGCAAGGGGCTAATTTGTTTTATGAGCCTTCAAGGAATGCATTTCCTTTGAAAACACATCATCCTTGAAGCCCCTTCATGTTTCCTCCTCTTTGATCCTTTCCCTCTGCTGTTCTGGAGTCAATAAGCCTCACTGATTGCAAAACATTGTGCTCCAAAAGGCCTTTATTATCCCTTTGTATCCCTGCATAATGTCCCATTTTACCCCTTTTTCCCCCTTTGTCAAAGTTCCCCTTTTTCCCTCTAAGTCCCCCTTTACCCTCTAAATCATACCCAAAATTCCCTTTAAATCCTACAAGTTCCCTTTGTTCGGCCTAATTCCCCTATTTTCCCCTATCGTTACCTTTTCGAAGCCTTGAAAGGTGTTAAAAAGGGGCAAAAAACCCACTTTTCACTTTATATAAGGGCCTAGCCCCTTTTTCGTCAGCCCCTTAACCACTTCCCCACGTAACCGGCACCCAGACCCAAACACTAATGGCCTGAGCGCTTATCACAATCGGAGCTATCGGGCCGGCAGTTTCCTTTGTAATATTGATAATTTCCAATGCGACTGAGTTTGATCTATAAGACCTCCACCACGATCTCCACTGTTGATCTACCTTTTGATCAAATGGCCCTGCGCCGATCGCACTCCCGCTCCCAATCGCAATCGCAAACATCAGCCGTGCCACTCCTCCGCCCCTCCCGATTTCGATCCACCGATTGCTTTTCCACCATTGATTCCCTTGTCGATCCGACAGCCCATGCTCTCCCACTCCAATCACAATCGCAAGTTTAGAACATGCCACCCTCTGCCCTTTGCGATTGTGATCCGCCAATTTAATCTCCGCCATTGATCTGTCACCCGGATCAGAAGGCTCAGCACTGATCCCACTCCTGCTCCCAATCGCAATCGAAACTTTCAAATGGTACCACTCTTTGTTCCCCCGATTGCGATCCCTGACCAGATCACAGTCGTTCATCCATTTCGAGAATCAACGGTCCAGATTTGTCCCGCTCCCCTCCCATCGCTTCCTTCTTTCCCCGATCCAATCTCGACTGTCCATTTAATCCAAGATCCAACGATCATGATCTAATTGTGCTCTCGTCCATAAGATTGTCAAAACCTCCCATTTCTCCCCTCCGATTAAATCGTAGCCGTCGATCTCCTCCTGAGATCCGACGGTCTTGGATGAATCGCCCTCTACCCATGCCAGGTCCCATCGCACGATCATTTTTCATTGCATTTCAATCCATTTCTTTATATTTCTGCCTATATCCAAACTTTAGTGATATACATTAAAGTTTATTGTTTCACATTTATTCCACCCAAGTTCATATACCATCCCATTGATTAATCTCCACCATCGATCTTCATCACCAAACCATGATCGAAAGGTCCACGCTCGTTTCTTTGCCGAAAACCTATTAATCGAGGTTTACACCATATCAATGCATTTTTCACCATTGTTTCATCTAAAACCACCGTTTGACCACCACCACGCTATCATTTTACCCGCCCTCGATAGCCATCCTTCCCTATGCATGGATTTCATAACTGAGTTTCGTGTTTTGCAGGGTTATCAGGTGGTGAAAGCTGCCATGATTACATTGTCTTTAATACAGTGGCAAAATGATAGGACTTGCATTTAAAGAACAGAGTTTAAAATTTGTAAAATCTTCCCCAAAGCCATTAAAGCATAGTCAGAAGGAAAACATGGAAGCGGAAAAGAGTATCAGTGGAGCAGCAGAGACTTCAAGGCACATAATAAAATATTTTGAGCCTTTTTCAGGGATTTAGAAGGAAAAGGTACCAGTTCAGCGACATCATGGATCACACGGAAGGCCCAACACACAGAAAAAAATACTATCAGGGTAGCTACATCAGCAGAACGTTCTTACCTGGGAAAGGACAAAACGCCCATATTGTTCCCTTATTTACCGTGTTCCTTAGAAGATTTCCACCCTGACGGAACAATGCTATGCTACCAGAGAATTTTTTATGCAGCATGGCAAACCTCAATCTTCCTTTTTGATTATTCACCAAAGGTACTGCAGAGTACTACAGCCAGAGTGCATCAAAGCCATACCGGAGTAAACAAAAGCCTGAAGAAGATCATTCTTTCGTCCAAGGCATGCCAGATATAAATGCACAGAGTTTTAAACTGAAGGGTCTTCGACCTTCTTTCTTTTCTGAAATTTTAATGCTTCATTTAGTGTTTCACCTACCTCCTTCACTCATCTTTCAACTATAAAATTAGGAATAAACTCATTGTAAAGGTTTTTGATCGGTTATCAGAGAAATTACAAGCTGTTTCTTTTGAGACATAATCTCGATGTAAAGTTGTAAGATAGGCGGAAGAAGATGTTTTCAGACTGAATATTCAGCCATTGGTAAGGTTGTACTTGAATGGTGTTTCTCTTTGATATGACAAGAACATTTCTTTGGATCCTGATCTAAAGCTGCGGTGATGTTTTCTATCTTTGTGTTTTATTTCATTTCATTTCATTTCTACTGGCTTGCATCAGAAATCTGGCATAGAATTTACCCTTGTTAGGTACCCTATGTTTCTACTCTCCTTGCCTTCAATATTTTTCTGATATATGTGTTATCTAAGGTTTGGTTTCAATTGATCTAACCAGTGTAGTGGATGTTATTGCCTGCTAGCTGATGTATGGATTAATGGACCTATTCTTAGATGTTCTTTTTAGCGTTTAAGCTGGAAGATTTTGGAACACTAGGGATTAGAGTTAGCTCTATCCATTAGGATCCTTGTGCGACCAGCTGTACTTTCTAAGATCCCTCAAGCTGGGGGCCAAAGCATTGAGAGTTAAAAGTCTCTCTCTGATCTCAGGTCTTTAGCTTCATTTTCTAAATCTTCATTGTTTCCTTCTCTCTTGCATATCATACCATGCTATCATCTTTAAGATGCAATGCTTTAGATGACTAGCTCAACTGAAAGCCTGCATATTGACTAGCAAGCAAATCCTTTCCTGACTCCATTGCCCAATGGTCTAGAATGTTCCCTGAAATCATCTCTAGTTCGCCTAGAATCCTCTATGCTCAACCTTGTCTTATATTTAACCCTTCTTTCCTGATTCCCAGCAACCAAACATACAATCAAACAAAAAAACTCTGAGCCTTATAACTAGCCTAACACCTTAACTTTGAGCTTCAAAGACATATACCTTTGACAATCATAGCGAGATCCCTCTCTGGATCCAGGAGGGCTAGATCCTAGGGTCTGAAAGTGGTTTGATGTTGTATCATCTTTTGGTATTTCCAACCTTGCCAAAACATGGGAACCCAAACACGTTGCACATGCAAGTACCCTTCACTTTACCTAAAGCAGGTTTTGACATTCAGGGGTGCGTTGCCCTCATTTTGGGCAGAATTTACCCTAGGGGCCTAAAAACCATAAAAATTTGCAACGAATGGAAATGAAATGAATACTAAAGGGAAGAGGAGGTTCATGGCACTAACCTGGATCAAATGGCGATGAAATCCGTCCACAGAAACAACTGCAATCAACGACTGAAGTTCGGGGGAAAAATCAAGTTCAGAGCTCCAAAATGCAAATAATAACTATGGAATGGTGAAAATGAATAGTGAAACTACTTTTTATAGATATTTAATTGTTTGCAAGTTAAATTTATTGCTATGACTATAGTTTTATTATGTTTTTATCATGAAACAGGTATTTTTAATCCATTTGATGATGTTCTGAATAGGAAATACTACTAATGAATAGATTAGTCATGCAGATTTATTCAAAGAATGAATTGACCACAAAGCACACTTTTTCTCCTTATTTTTCGAGCTTTGTTAAAAATGAAAAAGGATTTGAAGCGCACATTTATCTCTTTTTCGAGCTTCGGTAATAGCGAAAAAGGAACCCCTGGAGTCTTCTTTCATCTCTTTTCAGACTTCGATAATGTGAAAAGATTGTCGAGCACCTGTCTTTTCAAGATCATTAAAGTAAATGAATTGATATCTACTCAGTATAAGTTTAACCCTTTTCGGAACTGAGATAGATTATTTACAAAAAAGGAATACCTTGGTTAAACATGACCAAAGAGGTTCTCTCAGATATTATTTTACACTTTTTCGGATCTGAGTGACAAATTTACGAAAAAGTACTTTATGGAGTTCTCTTTTGTCCTCTTTTTCAAACTCTCTAAGTATGAAAAAGGACCTTTCTATCACTATCGTTAAGCTAGCTAAAACATAAAATAGCGATGGGCTTGTTGATCATGGCAAGAATCGAGTTTCATTCATCACTAGACTCATTAAATTATTAAATAGCGATACTTTATTCGCCCGAAGGGTTGAATTATAGATCAAGAAAATGTTATCCTCCTCAAGCTTGTTAAAAAATAAAGAGGTACTGGTCGACAAATGACCAGGGAAAATTTGGGAAAAGTAAGAAAAGTTTCTTTTTGGTAGCAAGTCGCTCTTGAACATGACACTTCTTTCACTCCATGTCCGTGACTATTTGGGTTGGGTAATCATCTTAACGGTTCATTCACACCTATGGTTCATCATACCTTCACTTCGGTTTTGGGTAAATGCTACCAAATCATCACAATGGCGTTGATATGTTCAAGAAAATTCATCTAGTGAGTAAAAACTCATCCTTCTGCAATACTCGTAAACCTTCATTTTCATGACCGTCATCCCTGAAAATTGCTATATCAAGTGATACCCTTGTCTTCGAAATCAGTAACTCCAGTTTTGCAATAAGGTGACTTCCTGTCAACGACAAATCAATATCCAGGAAGTTCACTTAGAAACATCAGATTCTAGTACCATAAGGCTTGTTACAGCCTCGATAAGATCCTCACTTCCAGACTTTTGACCGAAAGATTATGTTTGGAATTCAACACCAAATCATTTATTCACGTCTTACGAAATGTACTGTAGTACCTTGAGGGCCATTTACATTAATGGTGGTTCTCTCATGTTTTTTAACGGCTCACATCATTGGCTGGTAATCAAATGATGTCATTCCATGTTCGACTACAAAACATATATTCGCATGGCTAGACTTGTACCCGAATGATCGAGTGAATGAGATAAGAAGACACCAAATCTAGTTTCATCCATTCGGGTTGCAATTTCAGGATTTTTGTACACATCATCTATACGGTGACCTTACATACAGATTGTTATCCAAACATGGGCCTATATCTATAGGCATGTCTTCATCTGGGCAACATTCCAATGAAGACAACTTTCTGAATTATGTACATGTTATTAGATTGTTTTATGTGCTGAATATGGGAATGCCTACCCTCAGCAATTATGATCAAAAGAGGATATATCATGATGTAATGTCTTGTAATATTGATGCAAGTGACCACTCTGCTTCGTTTCCATACTCATCACCATGTAAAGCATCTAAATCAAATGTTCTTATTATTTGGATATCATGCTTTAGGGGGAAATTGTTATAGGTCAATTTGGGCACCATTCCCAATGACCTGCTTAACTGGACATCATCTCCAGGACCAATGATCAAGGGTCTATCATTCCCTATCATTTCAGTTGCTACATGCCCTAAGACAAGAAACAAGACAAATCAAGCAAGACTTTCATCAAGCAAAGGTTTCCATGGTTTTAAGCTTATTATATAGCATATGAGAGCTCACCAACGCAGGCTCCAAGGGGCCTAAGTGCATTGCATATGTAGGTAGCCCCATGCAAGGCTTCTCTACAAATCACTTCCCGACATTCACAGGTGCATTGGTCACATTGAGAGAAAAATTCTCAGTGTTCTGGAATCTTCGCTTGGCCAGTGCCTTCTAGAAGACTTCACATGTGTCAAGCTTCAGATCCAAGTGTCCATTTGACATCTACATGACTGGAAACATGTCTTGCCTATTTTTGGAAATTTATTGGTTGCAAAACAACCTATAGTTCATCTATAAATTGAGCACAAATCTAAGTGCTTGAGAGGGAAGAATTTGAGTAGATAAATGCTGGATAATTTTCAATTGAGAGCTAGATTTGTGAAGCTACTGCTGGAGAGATTTATATTGTGATGAGGCTTGGGAAAATTGCTGGAAGGTCACTTCAAATCAGTCACTAGGTTGTAACCTCTCCTTCTATCATCAATAAAGATTACTTCTTACTTTTCCCTATATGCATCTGTATTGGCTTTGATTTTCCATATTGCAAGATCTTGGTTGATGTATATGGTTTATGCTTTACTAATTTAGCTAACTAGTTTGAATAGATATCTATATTATTGTGTAGAAATTGTATAACTAATGCGTTATACATCCAAGATTCTCCTAATCACACACTATTTGACTTCATGCATAATACAGAATCTCTTCTACTATTGATCATTACTTGCGGAAATTAAATCAATTGCATGCACACATTGAAACCATAAAAATTCACACATATGAACATAGTGTTTTAACGGGAAATCCTAAAGCTAAAAACCCCAACTATCTATATATAATATATGTCATAGATATCATGTAACAATCCTCATAAAAAGCTAATCATTTCAAGCTCTCAGTACAATACAATCGCTACACACTAATCACGCCCGATCTAGCAAATCCATGCACCGATATTTTCCACCTACTAGCCTGCCTCTATTGCACAATCCCTGTTGAATATTGGCTCTGAATGAACTCAAATTGGTCCATCCTTGCTCATGCAAACCTCATTGGTATATCCAATCACTGGCTTTGCAAATCATGTAACACTATAGTCATAACTTATAGTCAACCTGCTCTTTCACCTACCTCTCCACTGGTCTCCACTGAAACTTTCAATGCATTGTAGTTAACTGATGTATTCTTCAGTTGATTAATGAGTTAATATTTAGTGAATTAATTAATAATTAATTCACACCACTCTCACTAGTGTATGTATCATTTAGACTAGATACAACTAGCTCAACTGTGTCTAACTGAGTTAAACTGAACACAACTCCGCCAACTACCTCAATAACTCCACCAAACTCTATCACATGAGTTCTAACTGAAGTCTCCATGCAATAGCTCCACTTAACCCTCAGGAATAGCATAATTCCTTCTATCAGCTTCTGTTCCACATCTGTGCACTTAACTAAAGTGCTCCAAGAGAATAAGATAATGTTTATAGTCCAAATATTATAAAGAGCTAATAATATTCAACATATCTATTTTTAGATTGGAAATCTAAAAATAGATTCCGTCCAATATGTCTAAAAATAGAAGTCCATATATTTTTCCAACTTGACCAAACATCCACAAATAGCATCCTGCAACTCATAGAATATGATCGACATGTCTAAAAATAAACATAGTCTAAAAATAGATTTGCGCCAAAATAGCCTGCGGGCCCACTTAGTGAAGGCGACTCTTTTCACTAAGCTCATCATCTTGTTACAATCTCAACATATTGCATATTTTATTGTTTCAGTGTTCTTTCTTGCAGGAATCATTCATCTCACAAACCACTTGAATTTGAAGTTGTAGTGGAAGTGACAGAAGGAGCCATTTGGAAGTGATTGAACAAGTAAGCCTCCAATCCTCTCTGTGTATCTATTCTGAGTTAGGAAAAATAGTGATATATTCTTTCACCTGTTATTCTAGACTAGCACTTGTCTAGGGAAGCGTTATTTATTCGTAATTCAAAATTCTGGCCCAACAATCCCCCAGTTTGAAGGCCTTGCTGGAGAATATCCTATAAATCATGTTCGATCTTTCCACATGTGGTGTCCGTCTAACTCCATTACCAATGACTCTGTCCGTCTTCAGTTGTTCCAACGTATGCTTACAAGCAAAGCTTCTAAGTGGTATCTTGATGAGGCCTCATCCTCTCATACCACCTTCGTGACTCTTTCACAGGCTTTTTTCTCTTATTTCCAGCTTCCTCTTCATTATGACATTGGTACCGAACTTTTGACTTCTTTCTGTCAATTTTCTTTGACCCGCCTATTTGATCATGTTCAGGAATGGTAGAGAAGAAAGAGCCTATGTCGAGCCCCTACCTTCGAAGACTGTTTCTACATGGACTAGTTCCTTATATCTCTCTTTCCCCCTATCGACAAAGATGTCGCATCACATTTCCCTCAAACTGAAGAAGTCGCTTTCCAAATTGCGTTAAAGTATGACCTGATATACACTCATTCGGGTTATGTTTATACCTTTCTACCTGATCTTCCTAGACTCGGTGGTGCCAACGCACCGGGGGCATCTCATGCCACCGATGGTATCGTTGGAGCTCTCTCTCATCCATACGCTCAACCTCTCGTTGGCTCTGGTCTTCCTCATTGGGGGGGCCAACACCACCTACACTTTTCCCCCTCCCGGTATCATTTATCCAGGATACGACATGCCTCCTCATTTTTCCCAACCTCCTGTTTACCACACTATTACCCAACCTCCTTATTACTCATATCCACAGCCTGGTTCTCCAACTCCTCTAGCATTATCACATCTTCCTCCCTTTCCTTCTCAAACCCTGTCGCAGCCACCGTAGAGCTATAAAAAGGTCCTTTCACTCTAATCACCTCACATTAATCCTCCTCCTTCCAAAAATAAGACGAAAGGCACTCAAAATCAATATTCTCTCGTTAATCTTGGACCTAATCCTCAAACTAATTCTCCTAACACTACTAACTAGCAACAGGGCACTCAGCCCAAGTAGGACAGACCTATTCGCATGAACAAACATTGTTCTTGTTGTGGTGTTTATGGTCATTACACACACGATTGTCCTCTTTTACCACATATGAAGCAGATGTGTGAGTCTCAAGCAACATTTCGAGGACAACAAGCCTCCCCTTCTGTCCCTCGTAGTGTTGCACCTAGTCATTTGGTTGTGTTTACTAATCCTTTCCCTCAGCAAGGATTTGTGGCTACCCAACCACCTGAAGGTTAGGTGGCCACTCAACCTCTTCCATCTAGTACCTCCGATTACTAAATTCTCGTGATGAACTCTGATCAACCTCTAACCATAGATGCCAATCTTCAGACTCGGTCCCGTCAGTACAACAAGCCTCCCGCTACGTCTATCCTCGAGCCGCCTCCTTCAATCTCTACAGAGCCTCTTTCGACACCTAATAGTTCTTTGCAGATCCCTCAGCCTAAGGCAAAGACTTATACCAAGATCCCTAAGGGACCACTACACCAAAATTCTACTTCTAACAAAGCTACCCATTCATATAGCATAGTAGATGATTTGGCACAAGCTCTTGCTGCCATTTCAATGTTGGAACTCCTCCATTCGTTCCCTTCACAAATAAAAGCTCTACTATCTTCCATGGGCACTGTAGATCCTTCTAATGATTGATTGATTATCCTTGATGTTGACCGATCAGAACATCCTCCTCTCCCTGCTTCCGTCGCCTTCCAAATCCCAGTCAAGATCCGGAACGCCAACGTTTCCCGATGAATCATTGATGAGGGGGCATTGACCTGTGTGATGTCCGCTTCGGTTTGGAAGAAACTTGGATCACTTGAGTTGGCTCCTTCCATGATCACTCTCTGAGCATGGAATGGCCACACCTCCGAGCCCATTAGCCTATTATGAAATTATCCCATTACTCTTGCGGGAAAGACTGTTTGCGTTGACGTAGAAGTCATAGATGCCCCCTTAGATTACAACATTATATTGGGTTGTAGCTACACCTATGTGATGTCTGTTGTCCCATCTGAGGTTCACCGCAAGATGTCCTTCGCTCATAACGGAAAGATAGTCACCATTCACTAGTTGACATATACAAACCGAAGTCTTAGACCTACCCTGAGTCCATCATATCTTCGGTGGCCAATAAGAAAATTTTCGATCCTTTGACGAGTGTCTCACCCAGAGTCTACAAATACTCCTCATTGCTTCGTACATTCCCTAGTCTTCCTCCTCCTGTCTATGATCCCAGCTCATTGAATTTTTGCATGATGCAATCATCTCGGGCTTCCCTCCAACGTCCCGCTTTGGCTAGTCAGCAACCTTGCCCTCCACATCCTACTCCTAGCCCTTCGATTCAGCCTTCTAGACCTCCTCCTCCTGGCCCTTCAACTGGTATCCATGAGCCTCTTTACCCTCCTGGAACGGTTCCTCCAGGCCTTAACCATTTAGGAGCCATCCCGCCTAGCCATTACCCCTCTGGTCAGATACTGTTCCTAGCTTCACCCCCCAGGAGTGTACACGGTACCGGTCATGGCCACCCTCTCTCTTCCTAACTTGACCCTTGGGATTCTTGTTTGGTACCTTGATCCTCCAACCACTACCCCGCCTGGTCAACCCAAACCTTATCTTTCTTTGACCTCAGCTCAACTAGTCCCCATGACTTCTCCTGCTGTAACTATGTCTCAGCCACCTCAACAGGAACCATCTCCTGTTGTGACCACTTTGGGAAAGAAAGGCAAAGCTCATAAGCAAGCAACCAAAGACAAGGCTACCCGGACAAACCCTGCCCCTCTTCGGCCGCCAAAGCATACTATCCAGTGTGCTTTGTGTGATGTTGTTGATCATGCCACCCATAATTGTCATGAATTGCCTCATCTCAAGCCCATGGTTAATGAAGCATTTCCGGAGTCTGATATCCCAGAGGTATATGTCACTATACCTGATTCAATCCCGAAACTCAATTATTTGCGCACAAATCACCCCTGTGCTTTGTGTGATTTCCATGGCCACTATACTGACCTCTGTCCCCGCCTCAAGGGCTTCTGCACCTCTCTAGCGACATTTTTCCAATCCGAGGCCAAGCACAATGAGTCCACTCCTCCCTTATTTGCATGTTTTGCTTCAAGAGAACCAGAGGAAACATCCACTCCTATTCACATTCACCCTCTGGATTTCAAAATGATAGAGTATTCGGCCACTGTCTATTACCTGTCATCACCTATGAGATCCTCGGTGGAAGACCCCCTGGGACTTCCCCTTCTATTTCGCCTGACCTCCCTTTAGCGATCACCTTGGGCATAACATCGGTGGATCCTTTATCTACTTGTTTTTTTTTCACCCCCTATGACAATGTGCATGTGAACCTCTCTTCTCATGATGATGAGTCAGGTAGCTTCGCCATGTCAGGTGGTCGTTCTTCCACCAGTCACCCCATCTTCTATTACGATGAAGACATTATGGAAGTATTTACCACCCCTGAATTTATCTTTCCCCCCTTACATCAAACCCATGCATTCGAACCACAGACACCTTGTGGCCATTACATTGACACCCAATGTTTGGGTAAGGTGGCACCCATATTTTAGAGGCCAGCAGAACCAGTGCTCCACAACTCTCCTAGTGCATCTGGTCGTGTTGACTCTAGTAGATACCCCTCATCAACACGACCAGATGCACTAGGAGAGTTGTGGAGCACTGGTTCTGCTGGCCTCTAAAATATGGGTGCCACCTTACCCAAACATTGGGTGTCAATGTAATGGCCACAAGGTGTCTGTGGTTCGAATGCATGGGTTTGATGTAAGGGGGGAAAGATAAATTCAGGGGTGGTAAATACTTCCATAATGTCTTCATCGTAATAGAAGATGGGGTGACTGGTGGAAGAACGACCACCTGACATGGCGAAGCTACCTGACTCATCATCATGAGAAGAGAGGTTCACATGCACATTGTCATAGGGGGTGAAAAAAAAACAAGTAGATAAAGGATCCACCTACAGAGTCCCATATCACTTCAAATCACTCTAGGTATGATACCCCTCATCATTCCTTCATCTTACATCAGCAACCCAGTCCCCTAGACATTGTTTTTTACCAATCTATGGGTTTTCAAGGAGAGCACCAGTTCATCATCTCCAAATCCCCTCTTTGGGATAGTGACACCATGTATTCCAACCCGGAAACTTAAGTCCATTTTCTTCATATATGCAGTACCAAAAGAGATTGGTAATCCTCCATTCCCTTTCTCAAACTACATAACCATAATGAAAAAAAATGGCACACTAGATCATTAAAATGTATTTAGATTCCCCCTTTCTAAATAAATGTTGGCATGACCATAACATGCTTGGGGGCACCTATGCCCCTCAACCATAAAAATCCCAATTCTCAGCCAAAAATAACACTGAAACCTCCATTTCTTGAACAAGTCGCACTTTTCAGGTCATTTCCTGGGACAGGTCGAAGTTTTATGCCCAGCACCTACTACCCAGGTCACAGAACAGGGCCCAAAAAGTGCGACCTGGCCTGTTCATGAGCTTTGGGTGCCTAAACTAAAATTTTTATCCCCTTAATTGAAAGAGTATGGTTAGGCCTCTTACCTGCAACTGACGGATCTCAATTCCAACGGTCGGTTTGTCTGCTATGATTGCCACAAGATTTAGGGCCTTCTCTCCTCTCTACATTCACCACAACTACACTTGAAGATGAGTGAGTTTGGATGGAAAGTGCCTTATTAAAATAAAAACCCCTAATTTTTCTTTCACCTACTGCAACCAAACCGTAGCTTAGTTTAGAAAACTTTCCACACCGTTGGAAAGCTCTCACCAAGCCCTCAAATGGGTATCTGTTAGTTTTTTGTGATTTGATACTTCACCAGGACACTTTTTGTCCACAAAGAGTCACTCACTACTCCCCAAAATCGAATTTCTTCACTTGCAACACTTGTACTTGGGGGCACCACTTTGCCTTCATAATTTTACATGCTCGTGTTGATTTTCGTCATGAGTAACCATCATGTACTCATGTTTTTATGGTCCCCATCGGACCTTTTTAGTGTGGCAGCACCATCGAGTCGCCCTTGTTTAGAGCATCTGAGTTGAGTCATCATTGCATTCATGGAGTCTATCCCGATTCCCTTTGTATCCCCCTATAGTCCTCCATCCTTCATTGCATGGTTCCTCTCTCATGTCACACATTATGGTCTTCAATCCCACTATCCCCTATCCCTCATGATATTGTGTCAGTTGTTTCCAGGTCATCCATGCCCTTTATGCTCTAACAAGGGAAGTCATCCGTCCGCTACTCAGTACCCCCCATTTTATCATCATCCTTGGTGTCAGTCTGTCAATCTCTCTACTATTTTCTCTCATGCCTTAGTTGAGGATGCCTTATTGCCTCACCTATGGCGGACCTCCTTCTGTCGACATCAGCTCACTCATTCCAGAAGACAGGTCTAGAGGGTAGTGTACCTTGGTTCCAACTTCCACTCTTGTTTGGTGCCTCAGATCAGGCAAATGGACTCCTTATTTCCCTTTGACTTGATTTTTTCTTAGCTCCAGCTCCTTTCAGCATGATCGAGATCCGTATACTTGATGGTTAAGTGATGTAGCAGTTGATATCTGTGATTCCCAGGTGTGTGTGAGATTTCTCAGCCCTCATAAGGGGGTGGCCCTACAGGTAGCCCCCCACATGCTCAGATGACCTCTTCGTTACAGCCTTTGATGTAGCTCCATATATTTGATTATGTCGGCATCAGCCGCTTGCAGTGCCTTTTTGTTTGCATGTATCAATCATATTTTCAGATCCCTTTCCTGTTTACAGGGGAATTTGGGTTGTATTTGTATCTCATGTACTCAGATATTATTGTATAAGTCCTGGCTGTTGTCCTAGTCACAGTATGTATGTGGGATTCATTATCATGTTTATACCTACCTCATGTTTATGCCAGCATGTACTATATTGTTCAGTCCCTTGTTTATTGCATGCATTATAATTTGTACTTTTTCTCGGTGGGCATAGGTATGCCTCCCCCGCCACCTATAGCACATGTACTCACTCATAAAAGAGACTTGTCGCACCTGTAAGTCTCACCTCCTGAGGTTATAGTCCTTTAGCACTTCGGTCTACCTTATATTTCTCTTTCTTTGACTTCCCCTTCGGTGTCTATTGATTGAGTTCTTACAACGTACTTCGGTCATACGATTATCTCCTAACGCTCGCATGCTGGGGGGCAATCTGTCACACCATCTTTTGGTCATATAACTTGTTACATTAGATGGACCTAAGTACACCATGTAAGACCAATTTTACCCTAAGTAAAATTTCTTTCACTATGAAAAATAACTTAGTAAAACACCTTTATTAAGTTGTTTATGGTCTAAATGGGAAACCCCATGAGGAAATATTAAATAAATCCACATTTGTTTGATCTTCCTCAAGGAATAACTAGTTAAACAGCAATTTAATTAATATTCCTTGTCATATTTAACCCAAAACAGGAAAATTAATTAGATAAATTATTATTTATCTTATTATTTTCTAGGAATAATTATTTAAACCTTATTTAAATAATATTCCTTGTTAAATTTGAATAAATCACTCATAAATAGTTAAATAAATCATTGTTTATTTAATTATTACTCAACCCCATCCTTAAAATGATAAATAAATCATTTATTTATTTATTATTTACAAATAAGGGGATTTGACCCAAGTCAAATTCCTTTTCCCTCCAACAAAAATAATAAAATATTCCATAAAAGTTGGATCTTGATTTGGTTAATAATATTTTAATTATGCACCAATATCTAGACTAACTCAATATTTTGTTATAAATAGAAGGTTTTTTCCATTCATTCATCACCTTTTTTTGCCTAATATCACTCAGGATCTATACTTTTGGTCTAACTTTGATCCACCACCATTGTCATATTTTTTTATCCTTTTGCTTGTGAGCTCCCTTTCAGTTCCATTTTTGTCTAGGTTTTCTACAGCATTAAGAGAGAGGAATTTTAGATCTGAAGTGCTGAGAACTTACAAGAACCCATCCCATTGAGGAGAACTGGTAACATCCTTCAATGTTTTCCTCCCAGGTTCCCTTAATATAAAATTCATTCAACATATTCTTGTCTTGTCTATTGGATGCATGGAGTAAATCTTGTTTTATTTATTGCTTAATGTCTTTTGATGCATATATCTAGATTTTTGCAACATTTATCTTGATCAACTAATTTCAGATCTGAAGACAGCTAAAGTGGTATTTTTTCGCACACTTGCAATTAAAATTCATACTAACAACAATTTTGATGACCTCTCATATGATATATTATAAACTTCAAACCTTGGAAACCTTTGCAGATGAAAGTATTTGATTGATTTGTCTTGTTCTTTGTCTTAGGGCATATAGAAATTGAAATGTTAGGGGATGATAGACCCTATACATTGGTCCTCGAGATGATGCCCAGTTAACCAGGTCATTGGGAATGATGCCCAAATTTACCTATAACAATTTTCCCTAAAGCATGAAGTCAGAATAATAACAATAGTATTTTGATTGATATGATTTACACTGTGATGAGCTGGAGATGAAGCAGAGTGGCGACCTACATCAATATTACAATACATTACATCATGATATATCCTCTTGATCATAATTTTTGGGGGTAGGCATTCCCATCTTCAACACATAAACAATCTAATAACATGTACATAATTCAGAAAGTCGTCGACATTGGAATGTTGCCCAATGTAGACATGCCTAAAGATATAGGCCCATGTTTGGATGACGATCTATATGTAAGGTAACCGTATAGATGATGTGTACAACAATCTTGATCTGGGGTATTCTTATCTCATTCACTCGATCATTCAGGTATAATTCTAGCTATATGAATATATGATTTGTATTTGAACATGGAAATACATCGTTTGATTACCAGCCAATGATGTGAGTTGTTAACAAATGCGAGATAACCACCATTGATGTCAATGGCCCTCAGGGTACTGTAGTACATTTCGTAAGGTGTGAATAGATGATTTGATGTCCAATGCCAAACAAAATATTTTAGTCAAAATTCCGGAAGCAAGGATCTTGTCGATGTTGTAACAAGCCTCATGGTACTAGAATCTAATGTTTCTAATTGAAATTCCTGGATAATTATTTTTCATCGACAGGAAGCCACCTTATTGCGAAACGAGAGTTACTGATTTCTGAGACAAGGGTATGAATCGATATAGAAATTTTCATGGATGATGGTCATGAGAATAAAGGTTTACGAGTATTGCAGAAGGATGAGTTTATTCACTGGATGACTTCTCTTGAACATATCGGTGACACTGTGATGAGTTGGCAGCATTGACCCAAAACAAAAATGAAGGTATGATGAACCATAGGTATGAATGAACTGTCAAGATGATTACCTAACACAAAAAATCACGAACATGGAGTGAAGGAAGTGTCATTTTCAAAAGCGACTTGCTACCATAAAGAATTTTTTGCTCACTTTTCCCAAATTTTCCCCGGTCATTTGTCGACCAGTACCTCTTTATTTTTAAAAACCTTGATGAGGATAACATTTTCTTGATCTATAATTCAACCCTTTAGGCGAATAAAGTATCGCTATTTAATAATTTAACGAGTCTAGCGATGAATGAAACTCTATTCTTGCCATGATTGACAAGCTCGTCACTATTTTATGTTTTAACGACCTTAACAATAGTGATAGCTTGGTCCTTTTTCATATTTAGAGAGTTTGAAAAAGAGGACGAAAGAAAAATCCATAACTACTTTTTCATAAATTTGTCGCTCAAATCCTAAAAAGTGTAAAATAATATGTAAGAGAACCTCTTTGGTCATGTCTAACCAAGGTATTCCTTTTTCATAAATAATCTATCTTAGTCTAGAAAAGGGTTAAACTTATACTGAGTAGATATCGGTTCATTTACTTTTACGAGCTCGAAAAGACAAGTGCTCAGAAATATTTTGACATTATCAGAGTCTGAAAAGAGCTGAAAGAAGACTCCAAGGGCTCCTTTTTCACAGTTATCGAAGCTCGAAAAAGAGATAAAAGTGTTCTTCAAATCCCTTTTCGTTTTTAACAAAGCTCGAAAAATGAGGAGAAAAAATATGCTTTGTGTTCAAATCATTCTTTGAAATAAATCTGCACGACTAATCTATTCATCAGTTGTAAGACCTTTTCAGAACAACACGAAATGGATTAAAAAAACATGTATCATGATTAAAAAAACATAATAAAACTATATTCATAGCAATAAATTCAATTTTCAAATAAATAAATGATTATTAAAAGTAGTTTCACTATTCATTTTTACCATTCCATAGTTACCATTTTCATTTTGGAGCTTTGAACCTGATTTTTCCCTTGAACTTCAGCTGCTGATTGTGATCATTTCTGTTGACATTTTTCGTTTCCATTTGATCTAGGTTAGTGATATGAGCCTCCTCTTTCCTTTAGTATTCATTTTATTTCCAATTTCTGCAAAATTTTAGGGTTTTAAGGCCCCTAGGGTAAATTCTACCCAAAAAGAGGGTAACGCACCCCTGAATGTCGAAACCTTCATTGCATAGAAAATACAATGAAGGGTAATTGCATATGCAAAGCAATGTCTCTTGTTAGGGAGTGCGTTGGGGGCAATCTAAGTTTTTGATTTTCACTTTATGCCCAAATTTTTCCTAGTTTTTTGCAATGAATGGAATCTAATGGATCTTATGGTTGTATTTCAGGTTTCCTTCAGATTACAATGATGATTACATGGAGGGAAAGAGAACATGAAGAATATTATATGATTTCCTTAAATGATCCGGGTACAGTAAGAGCCCTAAGAGATTATGGACTGCTAAAGTACTTCAAATTGTCTGGGGTGAGGCAACAAATAGAATTATTGGAGTTCTTAGTTCGAGCATGGGATCTAGCTATCGAGGCATTTCATATTAAGAACCAAGTGGTTCCTATAACAATTGAGTATGTGTACTTTCTTACAGGTTTTTCGAGAAGAGGCTTGCCCATTTCTCTCTCAGGGTCTGTTGTTGGAGGAGAGACAATGACAGATTATGTTTTGCAACATTGTTATCCAGAGTCAGAGCCAAGAAAAGATGGAAAGATAAACATCTAGGATGTTAGATATTTTCCCTTGAGAACTATCCTTTTCACAATTGCAAAACTTTCCATCACCGTTACACTACATATAGTGAATAGATCATATATGCAGTATGCGCTAGAGTGTATGGAGCCAACAGTGTTCAACTGGTCTGAAGTTGTTCTTTCTTAAATAAAGGAACAACTGAATAAGGAAAAGGGAGGAAGGAAGAAGAATTTTATTTATGGTTCTATCCTTATATCCTTTTCCTTGGAATGGATTCCACTGATGCAACCACAACATGTGACACTGGATATAGCTAGTCCTAGAGATCCTCGGATGCAGAGATGGGAAGAACTCATGAGTTGGCATACAGGCCAATCGAATGTTGTGTTCTCTACTGCACTCTTCACCTGGTTCTGGCGACATATTGTCTCCATCGATGAGTATGCATATGCAGGCATTGATTTCCGAGGAGATCCATATTTAGCATTACCAGAAGGTGCTCAGTGGGGTGCAATAGGTAAGAATTTTTTGACCATGTTTTTTATTTTCCTAAGGTTTATACAATGTTTTTGTATTTTTTATTTTTTCCCTAGACTAAACTAAATGTTTGATGTAATTCAGATGTTTTTCGTGTTCAACCAGTAGTGGAATCGGAGCGTGAAGCGGATGTGCCAGCAGAGAGGGCTATCGGGAGAGCAAACCTTTAGGATCTTGATATGGCTGAGACTCTGACTAAGATTTAGAAGCACATAGAGGGTTTGACCTTTGGGATTCCAGATTTCCGGATCGAAGAGCTTCCTATGCGACTGTAGCGACACACTATTAGGGTTCCTAACTGCTAGATGCGGTTACTTCACAGGATAGCTAGATCTATATCATGTTACCACGAGCACCACTAGTTTACTTGTGACATTTTGCATACATTTTGAGGTCAGATGACCAATGTGTATTGGGCACAAATTTTTTAAAAACCTATTTTTGTTGTGGATTAATCGCTGTAATGATCCTTTTTCAAGAAATTCAACAAGGTGCTCAAGAGAAACGTTGTATAAGTAAAATTGTGCAAAATTCATGCATACTAGGACTTTTTTCCCCTCATTTATGTTGTATGATACTTATGTATGGATTTTCATAAAAAAAAATCAGTTTAGACTCATTAAAAAGATCTCCCAAAAACTTGACTAGCTAAAAAGCACCCAAAAAGGAAGGCTACAGCCAAATCCAACCACTGCTTCAGGAATTTCGTAGTTTTAGCAGATGTTCAGAGGAGATCAGCAAGGAGACTTATATTTCAGTCATACAGTAGCAAATCAGCATAATGATAAATCCCTTTCATTATACAGTATGTTAGCCCCCTGTAAATTTTTATATAGGAAAAGTAGGGGGCTAAATTGTTTCTGAGCCTTCAATGAATGCATCTCCCCTGAGACACATCATCCTTAAAGGCTCCTGGGCCTTTTCCTTTGATAATTCCCTCTCTTGATTTCCATTATAAAAGACCCTCTGATTGCAAAAACTTGTGCTCCTAAAAGCCTTCATTTACCCCTTATACCCCTGCAAAATATCCCTTTCATCCCTTTTTCCCTTTGTAAAAGTCCCCCTTCTTCCCCTAAATCATCCCCAAAACCCCCTTTAAATCAAACCTCTACCCTTTTTTTAGCCAATTTCCCCTTTGTTCCCCTTATTATTTCCCTTCCTAGGCCTTAAAATGCATTAAAAATGGCCTAAAAAGCCATTTTCTCCATATTATGGGTCCTAGCCCCTTTCGGCCAAGCCCTTGTATCCATTCCCCCCCACAGAACCTAACGTTATGGCCAAGCGCTACCTCAAAAGGCGCGGATCTCCATTGATTCATCGGGTGTAGTTTCAACTGTTGATCTTTGTAGATCGGACGGCGATAGTCAACTCCGCAACGCCCGTGGTCCTCCCCGTTATAACTCCTGACAACGCCATCTTCGTCCATTTCCACGCAGATCTGACGGTTCGAAGCCTACCCGTCCTGGTGGTCCCCATGTACTGCTCCGAAACCCGGTGGTTTCTATCACACCGCTTTCGGGCGGTTGGCGGTATTTTCTCATCGACCAGCGATTCCATACACTGCGCGACACGCATCCTCCTGTACGATTTCAAAACCGTCGTCCCCGCGCGTTAACGTCGTCCATCGCGTATTATTGTTCGGACACGGATGCCCAGTGATATTGTCGTGGACCGTCCGATCTAGGGCGGGCCATCCAACGGCTATCGCTCGCCGAAGATGCGCGGAAGTTAACCCAAATGCACACGCGATAACTCAGGGTATGGCCCGCCATCCGACACTCCATCCAGTCAATCTCCACCGTCGATCTGATCTGCAGATCGATGGTCCACAGTCAATCTCCCTTCGTATTTTTTCATCGTCGATCTCCTCCTGGTATCGGACGGTCTACATTTGCCTTCCCCCTGCTGTTCACTATTCCACCATCGCCCGGTCCTGCCACGTCACTGTTCCACGTGTCTCCTCCATACGTTCATCCGCCCTGTGGTGTATATCCATTCCAAGGTCAAATTTCATTATTTTTACGTTAAAACCTCTGCCCCGACATTTCTCATGCTTTCTCCATGGTTTCATGTTTTCCTCCATTGTTGCCCATGCAGTCATCATCCTCGTCTGCCCCGCGCTGCCACTGTCATGCTTGTCCATACCACCACCTCCATACGTTTTCTTGGTAACTGTTTTCATTTTTTGTAGGTTTATCAGGCGGTGAAACCCGCCATGGTTCATATACGCCATTGTAATGGCGCAGTACACAGAGGAGTCTAAATTTAGAGCCTAATTCCACAGAAGACTGTCCGAAAAAGGTGTCTGCATCATAGATTTCATCCAAGGACAAAGTTAAAACTCTGCAAACCTTATCCGACACCATTTAAAGCTCGAATTGCACAGACAAAGATTGTACAAGAGCAGTAGAGAGCTCGAGATAAGAAATAGAATACTTTTGGGCTCCTTCAAGGATTTTGGAAGACAGAGGACCAAAATCAAAGACCCCGTGGATCATTCAGACGGTTCAATGCACAGAAATATAATACTATCAGGGTCTCTGTATCAACAAAATGTTATTCCATGAAAGGACACGGTACACATTATTGTTCCAGTTTACTTTGTGTCCAAATGAAGTTCTCCACCCTATCAGCAGTCCTACACCATCAGAAGCATTTGTTACACGGTATGTCATACCCTAACATCATAATTTTGCCTGTTGTGCGATCCACCAGAGCACTGCAACAAGTACCAAAGATAAATGCTCAAATTAAAACCAGATGGGGCCTCAGCCCTCCTACTGCTTCATATTGTTAATGCTGCATTTAAGTTTACAACTACCATTGTCTTTCTTTCCTCCTATAAGAATCCAAAAGAACACATTGTAAAGGATGGTTGTTGGGCCGTTGTTCTTCGGCTACTGCCGTTGTAGTTAGAGGGATTCAGTTTTGACTGTTAGAACAGTTTGGGAGAGAGTAGCAGAGTAGTTGTATGTAGTAGGCTGGGAGGAGAAATTTGGATTGTAACAGCTGTTGAGCTTAGATGTATGTGACTGGTTTTGCATCAATTAATCAAAGCACATTCCACAGGATCCTAGTCTATTACTATTGGTGATGTTTTTCTTACTCTGATTATTAAATTTTCATGCTGTTTCATTTTCTACTGGCTCGCACCAGAATATTGGCATAGGATTGCTATAGGGTAAACTGCTTGGGTTGTTGGTTTTCGAATATCCCTCTCAGGGCTTTCCGGTGCCCGAGGCAGACAGTAAGATTATCTATGTTGTTCACAAAGATGGCATGAGCATGTTCATATTAACTTGAAATAACTTGAAGGAATACAATAGAGAATTACCTCTTTGGCAGTCTTGGAGTCCTTTGGAGAGCGTTGCGCAGCGAAGCAAGAGTCCTTCTTCACCGGCTCCAAATATTAGTCCTGCAATCAGTCAAAGCACCCGCGTAATTTCTAACATAACATGTATCCTATCAATTAAATCAATACACAATAAACTTCTAGATTATACACATCTGAGCCATTCATATCATACTATGTAAATGTTCAAACAATAATAAAAATATTAAGCATTAAATGGATAAAACGAACACAGTTCTATTGATTTTGAAAGAAGGAGGATTACAACCGTCGGTTGTACCAAGCCCTCCTCAATCTCCCAATCTCTCTTATCTCTCAAGTGAAGAAGTCCAAGTCAACAAGCTCTCTAGGAAACTCTTTGACTCTTGGCCTTCACAATGCAACACTATTCTCTATTCCACAAGTATACAAGAACCTTGAGCAATCCTTCAACCTTCAATTAAGAGCCTTAAGCTCCTTCTTATAGGAGAGGGAGAAGGCCATTGTTGCCCTTCTCTTTCCACTAGTTTGGAATGGAAAAAACTTAGATGTTTCTTTGATCTCTATGCTTTTGCCTCCTTTGGAGTTCAGTCTTCTATGGCAATGACCAATAATGAACTGGTGCTTCTACAGTTTCCTTTGTGAACTGACTCCTTTGTGAGGGAAATTCGGAGATTCAAATCATTCTCTGCGCTCTTTTCCCAATTCAAACATAAAACACGGGTAACGCTTCCCTCCAGTGTAAACAGAGCATTGCCCTAGCCACTAACGCGGCCAATGCACTGATTGCCTGCGTTATAACGCTCTTGTTCTTTTCTATATAGGCATTACCCTGGCAGAAATAGGTTTAATTCAGGTATTTGTACTTCTTCCATATTTGTCTTCCCCTCTGAGTTGATGAGGAGGTATTTTGACCTGTAATAGATGCCCCCTAAAGTGTGAGGTCAGAGACGAAGACAATGGCCGAAATACTTTATAACTTGTAGAGATAGAGAGATTGAAAGACTGAGGAAAACCTGAAACAACAACATATGTCAGAAAATATAGTATTTTCCTTGAGTCGGGCATTTCCCATGCTCAGTAACTTAAACAACATGATTTCTCTAGAATAGAGATATGAAGAATCTGTCCACCAATAGGCACAATGTGGAAGTGTCTGTCATAACAGGATCAGGCTGAAGAAGTTGTCTCCATAAACAATATCACAACTTGGGGAAGGAAATACAACTTTAATGATGTAGCCTTTGCCCCAAGGTCTTGACCGCCGATTCAATTAAACTGCATATTTCTCAACATGTGAATGAAGGAGTTGTCGTCGAACATGTGAGAAATCGTCTGATTACCAGTCAATAATGAAAATTGTTAACAGATGCGAAGGTGGCCACCGATAATGATGATGGTTCCTAAGATTCCCAGTACAATCTAGCGAGTGTGAATAAAAGGAGTTGAAGTTGAACACTCGTAGAATCATTCGACCAGGAGCCAATGATGAAGACCCCTAATCAAACACAAGACTACCTGCCAATGATGTCTGCAAGTATCCGGGTACTGATGTGTTTCTGGATCAACTTCCTAGATAAGGTGTTGAAGTTGATAGGAAGTGATCTGTTGAAAGGTAGGCATTGAGGCGTCCTACATCAGTCAACACGAAACGGAGACCAACTGATTTCGTTTATGATTTGAGATAATGAAGATTAAATGGGGACGTCAAACGACAAATGATTTCTGGCATAATGAGCGGTTTGGTTGATAACAGGAGCAGTAGATAACGAGATCTGCTTGAACAATAGAAGGCACTCTAGCAGGGTACTAGGCAGCTGAGGCTTAATGAACACCAAAGAGTGTGTTAGAATTTTACCAGTGCAGGGACACTGGGAAATGAAGGCTAATACTCATAGATGGTAGGGTTCTGCTAGCTGCGAAAGAATTTTCTGGGAAGGGCCATGTTCAATAATTTTGCTGCCAAATCGACCTTTTTTGAAATGTAACAGAGGTAGTATCCGTTTTGTCCAAATTTTTCCCCGTCTGATTAAGTTTAACGAGTCCAGACGAGTAAACTCGGTGAATTTTTCATGTTTTAAAGAGTCTGAAAAATGTCAAGAAAGACAACTTTGTGTCCCATCTGATTAGGTTTAACGAGTCCAGATGAGCAAACTCGGTGAAATTTTCATGTTTAAAGAGTCTGAAAAATGTCAGGAAAGACAACTCTATCCGCATCTGATTAAGTTTAACGAGTCCAAATGAGCAAACTCGGTGAATTTTTCATGTTTAAAGAGTCTGGAAAATGTCATAAAAGACGACTCCATCCGCATCTGATTAAGTTTAACGAGTCCAGATGAGCAAACTCGGTGAATTTTTCATGTTTAAAAAGCCTGAAAAATGTCATAAAAGACGACTCCATCCGCATCTGATTAAGTTTAACGAGTCTAGATGAGCAAACTCGGTGAATTTTTCATGTTTAGAGAGTCTCAAAAATATCGTAAAAGACGACTCCATTGGGGTACCTTTGTCATGTCTTGATAACCGGGCACGGAAAAGGGGTAATAGTGAGCCCAAAACAGTTCATTTTCTGTAAGTTAGTCCATTGAATCCGGAAAAGTGAGAAATATATGTTCGATGGACGCCTACCTCATTTTGTTATGAGTACGAGGAGACGAAGTAAACTCAATACTCTTTGTGAAATTTTAACAAGTCCAACAAAGAAAAACTCGGTATCCTCCGTGAAATTTTAACGAGTCACGCGGAGAAAACTCGGTCACTTTTTCTGTTTAAAGAGCTTTGAAAAAGAGGGAAAGAATGGCTCTTTGTTCTTTGTCGAAGTAGTTTTAACGAGTCTAACAAAGGTGACTCGGGATTTTTTTTCAGTTTTATGAGCAAGAAAAAGATTCCTTAAAAAGAAAGCTCAGTGCTTCTCCATAGCTTTATCGAGTCTGGAGAAGAGAACTCTAGGTTTTTCGGATTAACGAGCAAGAAAATACCATACAAAAAGAACGCTCGATATCAACTTCGTGTAATTTTAACGAGTCCGAAGAAAGGAACTCGAGGTTTTTCAGATTAACGAGCAAGAAAAATACCGTAAAAAGAATGCTCGGTAAAACATGAGTATGTCTGCTCATAAATCTTGATCGCTTATTAGAACATCAGTACCAAATCTCGAGAGTTGCGACACATGCGCAGCAAGAAATCATGACTTTTCCGACTACCTTAAGAGAGTCATGCCCCAGAATTTGCTATAAGAAGGTCAAAAGACTTTCATTTTCACTATTTTGAGTGCTGTGAAGAAGCTCTGGGGTGAAAAATGCGTGAAAATTTTAGCTGACGATTACGGTCAATCCAGGAAATAGTTTTCTATTCCGCGAGATCCAGGTAAGAGCTAGAACCTCCTGCTATTATTTAATTGTCATTTTTTTAGTTTTTTCTGGTTCAAAATTAGGAAATTTTGAGGCCCTAGAAATATATTTGCGCTTAACGTAGGTCAGGAGTACAATAGGCGCATTAAACGCACAACCCATGAAGGGGTTCCACGTTAGAACGCTCTGTTTTGTACTAGAGCCAACGTTAGGCGCACCGTGTTTTCTAACAACTCAATTTTTCCCATTTTTAAGTGGTCCAGGCAAGTTTTAATCGGTTGAAAATGTTGCATTTGCAGGTGTTCAGCTGTTAATCATGAGTATCTGGCGAGAGAGAGAACATGAGCAGGAAGAATGAGAGATGGTGACGGATGCAGCAAGCTTAATGGCTCTCCGGAGGTGCGGATTGCTCAAGTATGCCCGTTTAGAACTGATGAGGGGTCAAGAGGACCTCCTGAGGTGGCTGATCCAATAGTGGGACAAGCGGCATCATGTCTTTCGGATTGGGGGCAATGAGATTGCAATCGAAAAGGATGATGTGTACTTTTTGGCCGGTTTATCATGTCGTGGGGCGAGGCCCAATTTGATGGGGTCCAGAGATGACCCTCGTTCCACTACTGATTTGATCCATGCGCACTGCATACGTGGCACCCAGGTTGTAAGTAACCGGATACCTATTGCACAGGTGACTTTGAGTCCACTGCGGTCTATGCTATGGATGATTGTTCGCTTGGCAGGTGCCAAGAGTCATCCTGTGGCCACCAAGGCTCAGATGCTCCTAGCATTGGATTGCATGCAGCCTCAGGTTTTCGACTAGTGTGACAGAGTTGTCCGTCGGGTCCGAGCGGAACTTACTGCATGTAAGACCCGTACTCAAAGAGAGTTTGGGTATGGCACACTGATCGTTTATTTCATACTGGAGCGAATACCACTGGTGAGGCCCAGGATCGCTACAACGCCATTGGGTCCACGCGAGCCGAGGCAGGCTCGGTGGGCCACTTTGCTTCCGCAGACTGGAGAGGGTCCCATCTGCCACTGCTTTGATGATGGGTTTTTTGATTGGTTAGACGCCCAGATAGTCATGATCAAAGATTATCCCTATGCAGGGATGAACTTCACAGGAGATCCGGAGTTGGTCCTGCCCCCTGGCACCCAGTGGGGGCTCGATGGTAAGAAGGAAATGACCAGTGTTTTTCAAAGAAGTATTTTGTTTTTTATCTTTTGAATGTTTATGTAAAAAAAATTTTTTTGTTAAAATAGGGTGAAAATTATGTTTTGACATGAAGCTTTTGTTTGCTTGACACAGATGTGGCACCTGTCCGGCCAGTTGGAGCCCCTCGCTATGCACAGCGAGGACTGCAGCTACCCGGGGTTGGCGCACCAGTAGAGGATGCGGAAACCGGCGACGATGATGATACCCAAGTTTTACATGAACTCTCCAGGAACCTGGAGGGTCTAAGTATGGGTATACTACCGCTTCCTATGCGGGAGGTTCCGGTTCGTCTGCAGCGGCATACTGTAGGTGTGTCGGAGGGATACCTAGTTCCTCTGAGGAGGATAGCTAGAGCAGTTGTATGCTATCATGAGAATCAAGCTTAGTTGGTGGAGTAGATGTATTAGTATCAGAGTGTGGCTTAGTGTAGCCAAATTTTGTAAAACACCCCAAGTTTTGGAAGATTTTTCTTTTTGATGTTACTATGTACTGGACATGACATATATATATGTATATATATTTTTGGTGATTTTGTGTTTTTAAATTTTTATGTATTTTTGATGTGATAAAATATATGTACTCATGAGTAAATCTTTTACAATAAGTGTGACAAATGCCAATCTAACACATAATTTGCCAAAGAATCGGCTAATGTATTAAATTCTCTAGGAACGTGCTCAAATGTGATTGTTTGAAATTGACGCTCTAAAATTCGCACTCGTAAAAAATAACGTAACAACACAGGGTGGCGAACATGGTAATGATTGTTTAACTGCATAATGATGAGTTGGGAATCTAACCTGACCACTAAATTGGAGATGTCACGAGATGCCGCTTCCGTGAGGAGTTGGATCACTGACATGTACTCAACAACATTATTGGTGGCGTTACCCAGGAAGATTCCCCCGGAACCAAGAAGGTCCGACTCAGGAGTATAGAGAACCCAAGCAGCTGAAGCAATGCGTCTAGTGTGACGACTAGCACCGTCCACATATCTGATGTATGATAACGAATGTGATGACATCTGTGCGAAAAAATATTACATGAGAAAAACACCTTAAACCAAAAATAATCCAGAAGCATCAAAACAAATAGGAAAAACTTATATACATAAAATTACAAAGCATATGCCTAGTGCGAAACTAGGCAAAATACTTCTTCAGATAGAGCCCGTTGCGGGGCTCCTTGAGTGGAATTCCATTACAGTCCTGGAGTTCGTAAGCTCCTTTTGAGAGGGCTTTAGTAACGATGTAAGGACCGAGCCACAATGGTTGGAGTGTTCCTGCCCCCAAGAGGTCATGTTTTTTATCATAAAGTAGAACAAGATCACCCTCTTGGAAAGAACGAGGCTTGACAGATTTGTCGTATTGAGCTTTAACTCGGCGCTGGTGAGCTTCGAGTGCTAGTGTAGCATCTCGACGAGTATCGTCCAAATGATCAAGTGAGAGCAAGCACTCTTTAGTGGCGGTGGTGCCAGGCAGGAGTTCAACGGCAAGTTTGAGTGATGGGATTTCGCACTCGATTGGAAGTACTGCCTCCAGGCCGAAAGCAAGTTGGAAAGGTGTGATATTCGAAAAGAAATATGGAATATTTTCTAGGATACCTTTTTTGACTGAGATATCAATGAGCATTGTCTTGGAAAGATTACCCATATTCCCTTCTGAATCGATAGTGTGAACAATCGTATAAGAGGAAGGAACTATCTCAGGTTGGTCAAAAGAGGGGATTTCGGTTTTTATCGCCTCCGAATCAATCATCGAAGCGCGATGGTGAAACTCTCCCCAAGGTCGTTCTTCTAATGACATGATCTCTCGAATAGCTTCGTCTGTAGGCCAGACTTCATTGAGGAGATCCGTAGAGAGAATTGTGATGGGATGGAGGTTTGTACTTGTGGTTGAAACTGTATTAGTGGAGGTTTCAGATGCTATTTGGATGGCTTGATAAGCCAACTTGGCCGGCGAAAGCGGCATCTGATCTCCATAGGAATCGATTTCTGAAGGTGCCGAGATGATCCATGGGTCGATAGAGCGATCCGAAAAGGTGGATATCATTGCAACCATGTTTGGGATCTGCAGCGGCGGTAGAGGAAAACAACCCAGTAGGGAAGATGCCTTCAGAAGACCGGTACCGATAATGACGTAAGAGTTAGGGACACCTTCTATTAGGGGTACAGTGCTACTTGGTAAAGTGGCATAATCAGGGGTGCAGAAGGATAGCTGATCGACCGTGACTATTTTCCCATCCAATGGAAATAGGATGAGTCGGAAGACCGAAGACACGATGGCGGTCATAGCATAAGACCAACTGCGACCAAGCAATAGATTATAGTCGAGATGGCGCTCGACGACTTCAACGTCCACGTTTACCGTTTTCCCACCCAGAGTGACGGGAAAGCTAGCAAGGTATCCTTTTGGGAGGAAGGTGTGGCCATCGAAATATTTGAGGGAATTCGATGGTGGGGTTAGAGTAGGAGAACCTAAATTGAGCCAGCAAGCCTGTGACATAACGCAGGTCGAAGCACCTTCGTCTATGACAGTGCGATGGATTGGCCTCCCTTTCGACACCACTTGCACCTGGAATGAAAGTTGGTGTGAGAGGCGAGGTTTGGCCTTTTCCATATCAAATATGGCTAGCATAGAATCCTGGGGGTCTATTCCACCAATGGCCGAAAGCAAGGCTTTCCTTTGTGCTGGGCAGGTTTGTAAAACTTTGAGAGCAGACATGGCTGACAGTGCCTGCGCCAAATCTTCTACAATATCGTAGTTTTGGGCTGCACGTGCAGAGGTGTTATGAGTCGTGCGTCGAAGTGTCCCTTTGGGGGGACGAATTACATGGTTAGCATTAGGCCATTCGATATGCAAATCATTTGGCGGCGGTGGGTTCGAACTAGTACCAGGTTGTTGAGCCTCAAAGGTAGGATTTCCATAAATCTTAGCTCGAGTTTCAAGGTCAACACTCTCAATGCCATAAATGGCAGATGGTCCTTTGCCGGAAGGATGCGAACCGCCATTGCCCCGTTGATGGGGTTGTGGCGGATTGTCAACCATGTGTTGATGTTGCTGCTATTGATTAGGGAAAGGATTATGAAGAATGGCAGGTATTCGCCCAGAATCCTTGTTTGCAATAAAATCGGTGCATTCCTGCAGCCGAGGACATTTGTAGGTCAAGTGGTCCTCCGCACAGATCTTGCAAGGAAATTTCATGGGTTTATCCTTCCCTTTGTCATTTCTAGCAGCATTTTTCTGATTAGGGTTATTCTGATTATCCGACTGCTCTTCCGAAGAAGACGCCTTTTTCTTGTTCTTCTTATTTTTCCCGCTAGGTTTTTGTGAGGTTTGCACCGAATTTACCTCAGCGGGAGGAAGAGGAGTCGTTTGGTGGGGTGCGGTGGCAACCGAGGATGGATGGGAGGTTTGCCCCCGAGACTGTTTGGTGGCTACACCAGAGATCGCGCCAACGAGACCGTCGGCATGAGCTCCGGTTTTCTGAGTAGCCGGAGGATTTGGGTTACCAGGCGCATGGGAAAGCAGATCGTAAAGCGTGCCGGATTGTGAATAGATTAAATCCAGGTGTTGGGCACGATGAATACATTGATCTTCTTTCACCGCACCAGAAAGGCCAATGTCTTTAGAGATGTGGGGTAAAAGAGACTTGAAAAACCAATTGGCCAAGAGATGGTCCGGTATTGGCGCTTTGACGAGCCTCCTCCTACGTCTCCATTCATGAATATGATCAGAGATGTGGGTGGCGGTGTCTTGACGCAGTGAGGTTAACAATTCTGTTCTGGTTTCCACTCTAATTGGTAGTTGGAAGTTCTTTAAGAACTCTGTCGCTAAAGCGCCAAAAGTATTGATGGCGGCGTGTGGAAATTCAATGTACCACTTGGCGGCATTGCCTGTAAGGGTGCGAGGAAACAGTAGAAGCCGGACACTATCATCTACCATGGAATTGGATATGGACCATAAATGAAAGGTAGTGATGTGTGCATCCGGGTCGTCCCCATGTTTTCCATCGAACTTCGGGATGTCGGAAGGAATCTTATGTCGAACTGGAGGCCAAATCGGGTTGTGGTTAATGGGGTCGTTCGTCAGTTTATGGATATCGGGTATGTCCAAAGTTGCCAAGAATGGAAATTGTGGATTTGCCCCCGAATCTAACCAAGGCAGTATGGGCTAACTACTTAGACCATAGGGTCCCCCCATCAACGTGTTACCAGGGGGGTAAGTGGGACTTTTATAAAAACCTCCCATAGGTGGAGGAGTAGAAACATACGGTTGTTTTCCATAGGGCATAGTGTATTGCGGGGCAAGAAGTTGGTTGCCCCCAGTATAAAAGTGCCCTCCCATTCTAGGTGGAGGTTGGGGTTGGTTAGTCCAAATGGATGCAATAGAGTTTCCTGGAGGCATACTAGTACTTGCATAATTTGGCAACGGTATAGATCCTACACCTATGTTCGAACCACTTAAGGGGATAGTATTTACAATGGGTTGTCCCATTTGTCCTGAGGATTGCAAGGGAAGTGATATGTTCCCTGCTACCTGCGTGCTGATAACACTGCCCCCTGGTATAGTGGCCAGGGGGTTTGAACTCAACAGAGGGTTCCAGCCGAAAGGGTTGCTAAAGGGCACCGAAGTAGTCATGCTCTCGGAAGGAGCTACCGTGGGTCCCTACGTGGTCACGGTAGGAGTAGATGCCGAAGGGTTTGATAAACTACTGACAGTTGTGTTGACCATAGGGTTGGGGGTAGGTATATGTTGACTACTGGGGTTACCCAGTAATGGAATAGAACTAACCACCGGCGGGGAGGATGGTGGCGAACCAGGGATGGTTTCCATTGGTATCGACCCTGTGGATGCCGATGGTGAAATAGATGTTGGTGCGGCCGCAAACATATCTCGGCGTGGCAAAATCTGGACTATCACAGACCCTAACGGATCAATGAGCGAAGGATTGTAATTAGGTACAACCCCTTCAGTGAAAGGGTCCTCCGGAAATTTCGGCTGATAAGGGTCTATGTGATAATCAAGATTAGTCAGAGGAGACTGCTCTTGCGTAGAAGGCCCGGGTTCACCAAGGTTCAGTTTTTCCTCAAGAGTGAGAGGAGGTAGACCTTGTTGTCGTCGAGACAGACGGTGTGGGTCAGGGGATGCCACGGTGACCGGTTTAATTTTAACAAATTTTATTAAATTGTGATGTATTATAAGGTCTCAAATGACAGTAACCACACACCTAACAAAAAGAAAAAGGACTCTCTAAAATCAATCAGAAAGCAGCCAGAATAGGGTGCCCTGTCTGAGTACTATCATTCACTGGTGATGAAATCCAGTATCACAATAGTATACAGAGAGGGTTGGTCGAAAGTACAGTTACGGTCACTCTAGAGCTTCGCCCAAACCTTAGACGATAGGTGTAAGCACTCTCGTGAAGAAGAGTACCCTCCTAAAGACCGAAGAGAGAGTGGGTCCATCTGTTTCAAGTACCAGGACAGCCTGTCCCAGTAACCTTGTGTAAGTCCCTAAAATTATGGCCACTAAGGATACCTCAAATCACAGACATCATCAGGGGGGTCCACGGTCAAGGACAGTGTGCTATATGGGCAAAATACCTAGATCCCCAATCTAGTTTCGACATCCCTGAAGGGAACCCCAGTATATAACACACCCACAGGATGGAGTCGAAGGCAGGCTACCTTCTAGTGCACCCAAGTGTTGTCTCGCGCTGAGCTCCGGTAAAGGAACGGTCCCGATAATATGAGTGCAGTAGGATTTCACTCGTTAATGACTCTAGTTTTCAAGTTTTGAGATCTTGGGTAGTTTTCTCACTTTCCTAACCCAAGATCCTAGCATAAACTACTGTTTGTGTGAGCTCAAAAAAGAGTAATTAGATTTATTTTAGTATCGCTTTATTTTTAGTGTACTTTATTATTAGTCTTGCGGAGGGGGAGTGGACGAATGAAGTATAGTGAGACTCTGACTCAAGAAACCATGCAAAACATGCTCTAAATATTAAATTCAATGAAAAGTGTTTCTACAGGGAGAGGTTTCTTTTTCAATCATCCATGCACCAACATGTAAATAACACAGCTCAACTTTTAAAGATTCAGACTTCTATCTACCTCTTTCAACAGTCTATGAACTAAAACTTTCAGAATAAACTCAGCTAGATGTAGAAAAATAATAATAAAAAATTTCTCTTAAAAATTAAATGCTTTGAAAACTAACTAAACAAGAGAAACAAATCAAAATTCCAGCTTAGCAGACAAGCACAGGGATTTAGTCAGTGAAAGGTACTGATGGCCAAAAAACTCTTCAGCTAAAACACAGTCACAGTAGTGAACAACAAGGTTTTTGGCTGGGTAACGCTCTGTCTGTGAGAAAATACAGCGTTATAACGCACTTTATTTAAGCATAGAAACATGTTATAACGCACTGGATAACCTTCAGAGGTCACGTTAACCAAGGAAAAGCTCTTCAATTGGCCAAACAGGAACAGTATTGAACTCTGCGAGCATTTGGTATGTCTACTGGGCATTAAAAAATGGTCGAAAGGATCTGTGAACAGAGGAGAGAAGAGAGGAAGGAAGAAATAGTCCGGAAACTATGGGGAAAGTCCCCAGCGGAGTCGCCAATTCTGCTATAGGGTAAACTGCTTGGGTTGTTGGTTTTCGAATATCCCTCTCAGGGCTTTCCGGTGCCCGAGGCAGATAATAAGATTAGCTATGTTGTTCACAAAGATGGCATGAGCATGTTCATATTAACTTGAAATAACTTGAAGGAATACAATAGAGAATTACCTCTTTGACAGTCTTGGAGTCCTTTGGAGAGCGCTGCGCAGCGAAGCAAGAGTCCTTCTTCACCGGCTCCAAATCTTAGTCCTGCAATCAGTCAAAGCACCCGCGTAGTTTCTAACATAACATGTATCCTATCAATTAAATCAATACACAATAAACATCTATATTATACACATCTGAGCCATTCATATCATACTATATAAATGTTCAAACAATAATGAAAATATTAAGCATTGAATGGACAAAATGAACACAGTTCTATTGATTTTGAAAGAAGGAGGATTACAACTGTCGGTTGTACCAAGCCCTCCTCAGTCTCCCAATCTCTCTTATCTCTCAAGTGAAGAATTCCAAGTCAACAAGCTCTCTAGGAACCTCTTTGACTCTTGGCCTTCACAATATAACACTATTCTCTATTCCACAAGTATACAAGAACCTTGAGCAATCCTTCGACCTTCAATTAAGAGCCTTCAGCTCCTTCTTATAGGAGAGGGAGAAGGCCATTGTTGCCCTTCTCTTTCCACTAGTTTGGAATGGAAAAAACTTAGATGTTTCTTTGATCTCTATGCTTTTGCCTCCTTTGGAGTTCAGTCTTCTATGGCAATGACCAATAATGAACTGGTGCTTCTGCAGTTTCCTTTGTGAACTGACTCCTTTGTGAGGGAAATTCGGAGATTAAAATCATTCTCCGCGCTCTTTTCCCAATTCAAACTTAAAACACGGGTAACGCTTCCCTCCAGTGTAAACAGAGTGTTTCCCTAGCCACTAACGCGGCCAATGCACTGATTGCCTGCGTTATAACACTCTTGTTCTGTTCTATATAGGCGTTGCCCTGGCAGAAATAGGTTTAATTCAGGTCTTTGTACTTCTTCCATATTTTTCTTCCCCTCTGAGTTGATGAGGAGGTATTTTGACCTGTAACAAGGATTCACCCTTGTTAGGTGCCCTATGTTTGTGCTCTCCTTGCCTTCAATGTTTTCTACTATATGTGTATCTGAGGATTGATATCAGTCAATTTAACCAGTGTAGTGGATGTTATTGCCTGTTCTCTGATGTATGAATTGAATGGATTAATTCTTAGATGTTCTTGTTGGGTTCATGCTGGAAGATTTGGGAACACTAGGGATTAGAGTTAGCCCTGTCCACTAGGATCCTTGTGCGACCAGCTAGCCTTTCTAAGATCTCTTGTTAAACATATCTCTGTTTTTTCCCTTGGAGTTACTAAAGCAAACCTGGAGTTAAATGACCTCTGGTTTGATCTATAAGCTGCCCCTTTGTCCCTTCATCAAAAACTGCCTTTGAGTATGTCCAAGCAGGTCTAGAGTTAAATTACCTCTGGCCTTATCTATAGACAGAAATTGGGTTGCTTTCCTTCTTTCACTTTATTTCCTTAATGTTCCATCCCACCATCTAATCTAAAAGATCCTTTAGTATTAGATGACTTTCCCTTTGGAAGCCTTGGCTAGTTGTTGCATGTAATTACCTTTCATGACTCCATAGCCCAATGGATGGCACTTTCTTGACCTATCCTCTTTGCTGAAAACATCCTGCTGCTTTGTTCCTTTTCTCTCATTTCTTTCTCAGTCTATGATCTCATGACCAACCCAGCGACCAACCAACCAAATCATTTAAAACCCCCCTTTGTGCTTCATAACTAGCCTAACATCTCTTTTTAGCTTCAAAGATATATCATTCTTTCTTTTAATGGAGAGATCTCTCTCCGGGTCCAGGAGGGCTAGATCCTAGGGCCCCAAAGTGGTTCTATTGTTGTCTCATCTTTTGGTCTTTCCAATCTGGCCAAAACATGGGAACCCGAACACAATAGAATGCATGAGTCAATACAACAATAAATCTTCAGAAAAGAGAGTAGGAACACATGTATATTTGAAAAAATGCTTCAACAACGTTATTTTTAAGGAGCTTCAGCAGCTGGAGGTTACAACTCAGATCTAGAACGGATCTGTGGATAAAACATCATATCTATATCAGATCTAGAAACTATATAGTTTTCTCTTCAAGATCCATTTTGAATTTTGACAAAAGCATGCATGAATAAGAGTAGATCTGAGAAACAAGTTGCAGATATGAAAACTGCTGCAGTAAATTTCTGAATATAACATTTCATTACAATGGATCAGATCTGAACAAAACATAGATCATCAAGCTAATCCATGGATCACCAAGTGGAAGGAAAATCCCAGCACTAGAGATCTCTGATCTAAATTATGAGCAAGACACCATGAAAACCCTCATACAAAAATAACGCAGTCTACTCATGGGAATAGCGCTGTAGCTCAAATGACACTCAAAAATATTGTAAAATTGCAGATCTAAAGTACAATAAGCAGAGACACTCTTTCAGGAGGTTGAAGAACACCTTCCATGAGAAGAGGCTCCTAAAAATACACTAGATCTCTGCAGATCTAGACTCCCACTTGCTGCAGCTCACAAAACAGCTCAACCCTCAAGATGAGCAGCGCTGTAATGTAAGATGGAGCTTGGCCTCAAGCCTGATAGTGGTTCAATTCAGCAAACCTTCCTCTTTGAATCCTCAAAGGAAGTGGTGAAATCTCTACATAGGAATTCCATATACAATCCTCCACTAAACAGTAGAGAATGGTATTTGTTTAAGTAGACAAATACTCAGAAATATGATCAATCAACAACCTTCTCTTACTGCCCTCCTTATTCTTTTATAAGATGAGAAAGCTTTTGCAAACCCTAAGCCATCTTGATGAGTTAGCCCTTTTCACATGAGAGGCTCCCTTATAGAACTGCGTTTTCCATTTTGGAGATGCAATGAACCTAGACAGTGTTGTTGATTTGGTCAAGGTTGACCCAATATTTAGCTCAAACCTCTTTCACACCTACAAGTGATTATTTACATGGCCCTGATTTGTCTTTTTTCACATGGGCATTGATTTATTCAGACTTTTTAGGATTTTTACATGTTCTCCTTTATTCATTTATTCATAAAATAGAAATTAAATCAAAATTGAATGTTCCTCTTAGCTAAGGCTAAGTGGCGACATTACAGTCCTCCCCTCCAAAATGTTTCTTGTCCTCAAGAAACTGATAGGGTAAGAACTGTAGTTCTTCTCCTCTTCCATTGATGGCACCATCAAGGATAAAGCTTTCATCATGGGCCAAGTGCTCATTAAGCCAATACATCAAAAATTGCTCCTCCAAGGCTAACATGAGAGGGGCATAGTCCATCCCTTCAAGAGTGTAAAACTCAATAGAAATAAACATGGGTGAAGCAATGTCACATCTAAAACATGTATCATGAAGTACAAGATGAAGTTCCATCCCATGGGGTACATGTACACTGCCCACCCTTTTCCCATACAAACCCATAAAAATACCAATATATCATCTATGTATGGAAGCAAAATCACATATATGTAAACTAAAATTTGCACTTGAGGAGGTGGGTCACAATCCCACATAAGATACCAACGCAATTTACTCCTTTTCTTGAATAGATCTTAGTGTGGTAAGTGGTAATCCCACCACATCTTGGCTGCATGGGTCACTTTGACATGGCTGAATGTGATACCTAATTTAGGTTCCTTTGGGAAGCACCCATCATGATAGAGAATCTCCCTTTGCACCTCAAGTGAGTGGCCAGATTTAGAATTTTTATTAGCCTCATCATTGCCATGAGATATGCATGTAATATCACTCCTTGTAGGATCCATGCCCTGCATACATATGGTAAGAGAATATCTCAAATCAGAAAAATAAACATGCTCCATAATATCAGATTCTTTACCATTCAAGTCTCCCACACACATGGAGTTGGGCATGGGCATTTCTCCTCTTTTAAGAGAAAGAAGAGATGGCTGAAATGACTCCTACATAGAGTCCTTTGGCTGATCCATCTCCTCATAACTATTGCACTCTTGTAAGTGTTGATGTAGTTCCTCCCAATCATAGTGTTGATGTAGTTCCTCCTTCATACCTTCCCAATCAAAACTCCTCATGATTAGGGTGTAAATCTTGGCTGACTGCATATAGCTAGAAAGGAAATCTTTTTGTGTTCTCTGTAGTATCTCTTCCTTAAGTTTGGAGGCTGTTACAGGTCAAAATACGTCCTCATCAGCTCAGAGGGGAAGACAAATATGGAATAAGTACAAAGACCTAAATTAAACCTATTTCTGCCAGGGTAACGCATATATAGAACAGAACAAGAGCGTTATAACGCAGTTAAGCAATACATTGGCCACGTTAGTGGCTAGGGCAACGCTCTGTTTACACTGAAGGGACGCGTTACTCTTGTTTTAAGTTTGAATTGGGAAAAGAGCGCGGAGAAAGATTTGAATCTCCGACTTTCCCTCACAAAGGAGTCAGTGCACAAAGGAAACTGTAGAAGCACCAGTTCATTATTGGTCATTGCCATAGAAGACTGAACTCCAAGAGAGGAAAAAGCATGGAGATCAAGGAAACATCTAAGCCTTTTCCATTCCAAACTAGTGGAAAGAGAAGGGAAACAATGGCTTTCTCCCTCTCCTATAAGAAGGAGCTGAAGGCTCTTAATTAAAGGTCGAAGGATTGCTCAAAAGTTCTTGCATACTTGTGGAATAGAGAATAGTGTGACATTGTGAAGGCCAAGAGTCAAAGAGGCTCCTAGAGAGTTTGTTGGCTTGGACTTCTTCACTTGGTAGAGAAGAGAGATTGGGAGACTGAGGAGGGCTTGGTACAACTGATGGTTGTAATCCTCCTTCTTTCAAAATCAATAGAACTATGTTCGTTTTTTCCATTCGATGCTTAATGTTATATTGTTGTTTCAATATTTGTTTAGTATGATATGAATGGCTCAGATGTGTATAATCTAGATGTTTATTGTTGATTTAATTGATAGAATACTTGTTATATTAGAAGTTACGCGGGTGCTTTGACTGATTGCAGGTCTCACATTTGGAGCCGGCGAAGAAGGACTCTTACTTTGCTGCTCAGCATTCTCCAAGAGATTCCAAGACCATCAAAGAGGTAATTCTCTATTGTATTCCTTCAAGTTATTTCAAGCTAATATGAACATGCTCATGCCATCTTTGTGAACAGCATAGCTAATCTTACTGTCTGCCTCGGGCACCGGAAAGCCCTGAGAGGGATATATGAAAACCAACCACCCAAGCAGTTTACCCTATAGCAGAATTGGCGACTCCGCTGGGGAGTGTCCCCATAGTTTCCGGACTATTTTTCCCTTCATTTCTTCTCTCCTCTGTTCAGTATCCTTCTGACCATTTTTTGATGCCCAGTAGACATACCAAACGCTTGCAGAGTTCAATCCTGTTCCTGTCTGGCCAACTGAAGAGCTTTTCCCTGGTTAACGCGACCTATGCAGTTCATCCAGTGCGTTATAACGCGGTCTAGGATTTAAATACAGTGCGTTATAACGCTGTATTTTCTCACAGACAGAGCGTTACTCAGCCAAAAACCCTGTTGTTCACTACTGTGACTGAGTTTTAGCTGTAGAGTTTTTTGGCCACCAGTACCTTTCACGGACTGAATCCCTATGCTTGTCTGCTAAAGCTGGCATTGAGTATTTGTTTCTCTTATTTAGTTAGTGTGCAAAGCATTTACTTTTTTAAAGAGAAATTTTTATTTTTTTTTTTCTGCATTTAGCTGAGTTTATTCTGAAAGTTTGGTTCACAGACTGTTAAAATAAATAGATAGAAGTCTGAATCTTGAAAGTTGAGCTGTGTTATTTACATGTTGGTGCATGGATGATTGAAAAAGAAACCTCTCCTTGTAGAAACACTGTTCATTGAAATTAATATTTAGAGCATGTTTTGCATGGTTTCTTGAGTCAGCGTCTCACTATACTTCATACGTCCATTTCCCCTCCGCAAGACTAATAACAAAGTACACTAAAAACAAAGCGATAATAAAATCAATCTAATAACTCTTTTTGAGCTCACACAAATAGTAGTTCAGGCTAGGATCTTGGGTTAGGAAAGTGAGAAAACTACCCAAGATCTCAAAACTTGAAAACTAAAGTCATTAACGAGTGAAATCCTGCTGCACTCACATTATCGGGACCGTTCCTTTACCGGAGCTCAGCGCGAAACAACACTTGGGTGCACTAGAAGGTAGCCCGCCTTAGACTGCATCCTGTGGGTGTGTTATATATTGGGGTTCCCCTCGGGGATGTCGAAACTAGATCGGGGATCTAGGTATTCTGCCCATATAGCACACTGTCCTTGACCGTGGACCCCCCTGATAGTGTCTGTGATTTGAGGTATCCTTAGTGGCCATACTTTTAGGGACTTACACAAGGTGGCTAGGACGGGCTGTCCTGGTACCTAAAACAGACGGACCTACTCTGTCTTCAGTCTTTAGGAGGGTACTCATCTTCACGAGAGTGCTTACACCTATCGTCTGGGGTTCGGGCGAAGCTCTAGAGTAACCGTAACTGTACTTTCGACCAACCCTCTTTGTATGCTATTGTGAGACTGGATTTCATCACCAGTGAACGGTAGTACTCAGACAGGGCACCCTATACTGGCTGCTTGCTGATTGATTTTAGAGAGTCTTTTCTTTTTTAGTAAGTGTGTGGTTACTGTCACTTGAGACTTCATAATATATCACATTTTAAATAAAATTTGTTAAAATTAAACCGGTCACCGTGGCATCCCCTGACCCACGCCGTCTGTCTCGACGACAACAAGGTCTACCTCCTCTCACCCTAGAGGAAAGATTGAACCTTGGTGAACCCGGGCCTTCTACGGAAGAGCAGTCTCCTCTGACTAATCTGGATTACCACATAGACCCTTATCAGCCGGAACTCACGGAGGACCCTTTCACTGAAGGCGTTGTACCTAATTACAATCCTCCACTCACTGATCCGTTAGGACCGGTGATAATCCAGATTCCACCGCGCCAAGATATGTATGCGGCAACACCAACATCTATTTCTCCACCGGTATCCACAGGGTCGATACCAATGACAACCATTCCTGGTTCGCCATCATCCTCCCCGCCGGTGGTCAGTTCTATGTCATTACTGGGTAACCCCAGTAGTCAACATATGCCTACCCCCAACCCTATGGTCAACACAACTGTCAGTAGTTTACCGAACCCTTCGGCATCTACTCCTACCATGACCATGTTGGGGACCATGGTAGCTCCTCCCATGAGCACGACTAATTCGGTGCCCTTTAACAACCCTTTCGGTTGGAACCCTCTGTTGAGTTCAAACCCCCTGGCCACTATACCAGGGGGCAGTGTTATCAGTACACAGGTAGCAGGGAATATTTCTCTTCCTATGCAATCCTTAGGACAAATGGGACAACCCATTGTAAATACTATCCCCTTAAGTGGTTCAAACATAGGTGTAGGATCTATACCGTTGCCAAATTATGCAAGTACTAGTAGGCCTCCGGGAAACTCTATTGCATCCATTTGGACTAACCAACCCCAACCTCCATCTGGAGTGGGAGGGCACTTTTACGCTGGGGGCAACCAACCATTTGCCCCTCAATACACTATGCCCTATGGACAGCAACCGTATGTTCCTACTCCTCCACCTATGGGAGGTTTTTATCAAAGTCCCACTTACCCTTCTGGTAACACATGAATGGGATGACCCTATGGTCCCAATAGTCAGCCCATACTGCCTTGGTTAGACTCGGGGGCAAATCCACAATTTCCTTTCTTGGCAGCTTTGGACATACCCGACATCCATAAGCTGACGAACGACCCCATCAACCACAACTCGCTTTGGCCTCCAATTCCTCATAAGATTCCGTCCGATATCCCGAAGTTCGAAGGGAAGCATGGGGACGACCCGGCCGCACACATCACTACCTTCCATTTGTGGTCCATATCCAATTCCATGGTAGATGATAGTGTCCGCCTCCGACTGTTTTTCTGCACCCTTACAGGCAATGCCGCCAAGTGGTACATTGAATTACCACGCGCCGCCATCAATACGTTCGGCGCTTTAGCGACGGAGTTCTTAAAGAACTTTCAACTACCAATTAAAGTGGAAACCGGCACAGAATTGTTAACATCACTGCGCCAAGACACCGCCACCCACATCTCTGACCATATTCATGAATGGAGACGTAGGAGGAGGCTTTTCAAAGCGCCAATACCGGACCATCTCTTAGCCAATTGGTTTTGCAAGTCTCTTTTACCCCATATCTCTAAAGACATTGGCCTTTCTGGTGCGGTGACAGAAGATCAATGTATCCGTCGTGCCCAGCACCTGGATTTAATCTATTCACAATCCGGCACGCTTTACGATCTGCTCCCCCATGCCCCTGGTAACCCAAACCCTCCGGCTACTAAGAAAACCGGAGCTCATGCTGATGGTCTCGTTGGCACGGTCTCTGGTGTAGCCACCAATCAGTCTCGGGGGCAAACCTCCCAGCCATCCTCGGCTGCCACCGCCCCCCATCAAACGACTCCTCTTCCTTCCGCTGAGGTAAATTCGGTGCAAACCTCACAAAAACCCAACGGGAAAAATAGGAAGAATAAGAAGAAAACATCTTCTTCGGAAGAGCAATCGAATAATCAGAATAACTCTAATCAGAAAAATGTTGCTAATGAAAAAGGAAAGGATAAACCCATAAGATTTCCTTGTAAAATTTGTGTGGAGGACCACTTGACATACAAATGTCCTCGGTTGCAGGAATGCACTGATTTTATTGCTAACAAGGATTCTGGGAGAACACCTTCCGTTCTTCACAATCCTTTCCCCAATCAATAGCAGCAACATCAACATATGGTTGACAACCCGCCACAACCCCATCAACGGGGCAATGGTGGTTCGTATCCTTCCGGCGAAGGACCATCTGCCATTTATGGCATCAAGAGTATTGACCTTCAAACTCGCGCCAAGCTTTATGGAACTCCTACCATAGATGCTCAGGAACCTGGAACTAGTTCCAATCCGCCGCCGCCCAACGATTTGCATATCGAAAGGCCTACTGCTGAACCTGTAATTCGTCCCCCCAAAGGGACACTTCGACGCACGACTCATAATACCTCTGCACGTGCAGCCCAAAACTACAATATTGTAGAAGATTTGGCGCAGGCACCGTCAGCCATGTCTGCACTTGAAGTATTACAAACCTGTCAAGCACAAAGGAAAGCCTTGCTTTCGGCCATTGGCGGAATAGATCCCCAGGATTCCATGCTAGCAGTCTTTGATATGGAAAAGGCTAAAACTCACCTCTCGCATCAACTCGTATTCCAGGTGCAGGTTGTGTCGAAAGGGAGACCCATCCATCGCACTGTCATAGACAAAGGTGCTTCGACCTGCGTTATGTCACAAGCTTGCTGGCTGACTTTAGGTTCTCCTACTCTAACCCCGCCATCGAATTCCCTGAAAGCTTTCGATGGCCACACGTTCCTACCCAAAGGATACCTTGCTAGCTTTCCTGTCACTCTTGGTGGAAAAACGGTAAACGTGGACGTTGAAGTCGTAGAGCGTCATCTCGACTATAATCTATTGCTCGGTCGCAGTTGGTCTTATGCTATGACCGCCATCGTGTCTTCGGTCTTCCGACTCATCCTATTTCCATTGGATGGGAAAATAGTCACGGTTGACCAGCTATCCTTCTGCACCCCTGATTATTCCACTTTACCAAGTGGCTCTGTACCCCTAATAGGAGGTGTCCCTGACTCTTATGTCAGTATTAGTACCGGTCTTCTGAAGGCATCTTCCCTACTGGGTTGTTTTCCTCTACCGCCGCCGTAGATCCCAAACACGGTTGCAATGATATCCACCTCTTCGGATGGCTCTATCGACCCATGGATCATCCCGGCACCTTTAGATATTGATTCCTATGGAGATCAGATGATGCTTTCGCCGGTTGAGTTGGCTTACCAAGCCATCCAAACTGCATCTGAACCCTCCACTGATATGGTTTCGACCACAGGTACAACCCCCTCTCCCATAACAGTTCTCTCTAAGGATCTCCTCAATGAAGTCTGGCCTACAGACGAAGCTATTCGAGAGATCATGTCATTAGGAGAACGACCTTGGGGAGAGTTCCACCATCGCGCTTCGACGATTGATTCGGAGGCAATAAAAACTGAAATCCCATCTTTTGACCAACCTGAGATAGTTCCCTCCTCTTATACGACTGTCCACACTATCGATTCAGAAGGGAACATGGGTAATCTTTCCAAGACGCTACTCATTGATATCTCGGTCAAGACAGGTATCATGGAAAATATTCCGTATTGCTTTTCAAATATCACACCTTTCCAACTTGCTTTCGGCCTGGAGGCAATACTTCCAATCGAGTGCGAAATCCCATCACTCAAACTTGCCATTGAACTCCTGCCTCGCACCACCACCATAGAAGAGCGCTTGCTCTCGCTCGATCATTTGGACGAAACTCGTCGAGATGCTACATTAGCACTCGAAGCTCACCAGCGCCGAGTTAAAGCTCAATACGACAAATCTGTCAAGCCTCGTTCTTTCCAAGAGGGCGATCTTGTTCTACTTTATGATCAAAAACATGACCTCTTGGGGGCAGGAACACTCCAACCATTGTGGCTCGGTCCTTACATTGTTACTAAAGCCCTCTCAAAAGGAGCTTACGAACTATAGGACTGTAATGGAATTCCACTCGAGGAGCCCCGCAACGGGCTCTATCTGAAGAAGTATTTTGCCTAGTTTCACACTAGGCATATGCTTTGTAATTTTATGTATATAAGTTTTGCCTATTTTTATTTTTATGCTTCTGGATTATTTGTTTGGTTTAAAGTGTTTTTCTCATGTAATCTTTTTCTTTCGCACATATGTCATCGCATTCGTTATCATACGTCGGGTATGCAGACGGTGCTAGTCGTCACACTAGACACATTGCTTCAGCTGCTTGGGTTCTCTATACTCCTGAGTCGGACCTTCTTGGTTCTAGGGGAATCTTCCTGGGTAACGCCACCAACAATGTGGCAGAGTACATGTCAGTAATCCAACTCCTCATGGAAGCGGCATCTCGTGACATCTCCGATTTAGTGGTCAGGTTAGATTCCCAACTCATTATTATGTAGTTAAACAATCATTACCGTGTCCGCCACCCTGTATTGTTACGTTATTTTTTACGAGTGCGACTTTTAGAACGTCAATTTCAAAAAATCACATTTGAGCACGTTCCTAGGGAATTTAATGCATTAGCTGATTCTTTGGAAAATTATGTGTTAGATTGGCATTTGTCACATTTATTGTAAAAGATTTACTCATGAGTACATATATTTTTATCACATCAAAAAATGCATAAAAATTTAAAAACACAAAATCACCAAAAAACTATATATATATATAGATATATGTCGTACATAGTAAACATCAAAAAGAAAGAAAAATCTCCCAAAACTTCGGGTGTTTTACAAAATTTGGCTACACTAAGACATGCTCTGACACTAATACATCTACTCCAACAGCTAAGCCTGATGCTCATAATAGCTTACAACTGCTCTAGCTATCCTCCTCAGAGGAACCAGGTATCTCTCCGGCACACCCACAGTATGCCGCTGCAGACGAACTGGAACCTCCCACATAGGAAGCGATGGTATACCCATACTCAGACCCTCCAAGTTCCTGGAGAGTTCATGTAAAATCTGGGTATCATCATCGTCGCCGGCTTCCCCCTCCTCTACAGGTGCGCCAGCCCCGGGTAGCTGCAGTCCTCGCTGTGCATGGCGAGGGGCCCCAGCTGGATGGACAGGTGCCACATCTGTGTCAAGCAAGCAAAAGTTTCGTGTCAAAACTTAATTTTCACCCCTTTTCAACAAAAAAAAAAAAATTACATAAACATTCAAAAGCTAAAAACAACAACTTCTTTGAAAAGCACTGATCATTTTTCTTACCATCAGGCCCCCACTGGGTGCCAGGGGGCAAGACTAGCTCGGGATCGCCTGTGAAGTTCATCCCTGCATAGGGATAATCCTCAATCATGATGATCTGAGAGTCCAACCAATCAAAAAATCCCTCATCGAAACAGTGACGGACGGGACCCTCTCCAGTCCGTGGAAGCAAAGTGGCCCACCGAGCCTGCCTCGGCTCGCGTGGACCCAATGGCGTTGTTGGGATCCTGGGCCTCATCAGTGGTATCCGCTCCAGTATGAAAGAAACAATCAGTGTTCCGTACCCAAATTCTCTTTGAGTACGGGTCTTGCATGCAGTAAGCTCTGCTTGGACCCGACGGACTACACCGTCACACCAGTCGAAAACCTGAGGCTGCATACAATCCAAGGCTAGGAGAATCTGGGCCTTGGTAGCCACATGCTGACTCTTGGCGCCTGCCAAGCGAACAATCATCCATAGAATAGACCGCAAGGGTCTCAAAGTCACCTGTGCAATAGGTATCCGGTTACTCACAGCCTAGGTGCCACGTATGCAGTGCGCATGGATCAAATCAGTAGTGGAACGAGGGTCAGCTCTGGACCCCGTCAAATTGGGCCTCGCCCCACGACATGACAAGCCGGTCAAAAAGTAAACATCATCCTTTTCGATGGCGAGCTCATTGCCACCAATCCGAAAGACATGATGCCGCTCGTCCCACTGCTGGATCAGCCACCTCAGGAGGTCCTCTTGACCCCTCATCAGTTCTAAACGGGCATACTTAAGCAATCCACACCTCCGGAGAGCCATTAAACTTGCCGCATCTGTCACCATCTCTCGTTCTTCCCGCTCATGCTCTCTCTCTCGCCAGATACTCATGATTAACAGCTGAACACCTGCAAATGCAACATTTTCAACCGATTAAAATTTTCCTGGACCACTTCAAAAATGAAAAAATTGAATTGCTAGAAATCATGTTGCGCCTAACGCGGTCACTAATACAAAAAAAAGCGTTCTAACGCTTACATCCCTCACGGGTTATGCGTTTAACGCGGATGTTGTACTCCTGACCCGCGTTAGGCGCAAATATTTTTCTAGGGCCTCAAAATTTCCTAATTTTGAACCAGTAAAAACTAAAAAATTGGCAATTAAATGATAACAGGAGGTTCTAGCTCTTACCTGGATCTCGCGGAATAGAAAACTGTTGCCCGGATCGACCGTAATCACCAGCTGAAGTTTTCACCCCTTTTGCACTCCAGAGCTTCTTCACAGCACTCAAAACAGTGAAAATGAATGTCTTCTGACCTTCTTATAGCAAATTCTGGGGCATGACTCTCTTTCGTCAGTCAGCAAAGTCGTGATTCCTCGTTGTACACATGTCGCAACTCTCGAGATTTGGTACTGATGATTCTAATAAGGGATCAAGATTTATGAGCAGACATACTCATGTTTTATCGAGCATTCTTTTTATGGTATTTTTCTTGCTCGTTAATCCGAAAAACCTCGAGTTCTCTTCTTCGGGCTCGTTAAACTTACACGAAGTTGGCATCGAGCGTTCTTTTTGTGGTCTTTTCTTGCTCGTTAATCCGAAAAACCTAGAGTTTTCTTCTTCAGACTCGTTAAAACCATGGAGAAGTACTGAGCATTCTTTTTAGGAATCTTTTTCTCGCTCATAAAACCGAAAAAATCCCGAGTCACCTTTTTCAGGCTCGTTAAACTATTGAGACAAAGAACAAGGAGCCATTCTTTTCCTCTTTTTCAAAGCTCTTTAAACAGAAAAAGTATATCGAGTTTTCTCCGCGTGACTCGTTAAAATTTCACGGAGGTATCGAGTTTTCTCCGCGTGACTCGTTAAAATTTCACGGAGGTACCGAGTTTTCTTTGTTGGACTCGTTAAAAATTTCACAAAGAAAATTGAGTTTACTTCGTCTCCTCGTACTCATAACAAAATGAGGTAGACGTCCATTGAACATAGATTTCTCACTTTTCCGGATTCGATGGACTAACTCACGGAAAATGAACTGTTTCGGGCTTACTATTACCCCTTTGCCGTGCCCGGTTATTAAGACATGACAAAGGTACCCCAATGGAGCCATCTTTTACGACATTTTTCAGACTCCCTAAACATGAAAAATTCACCAAGTTTTCTCATCTGGACTCGTTAAACCTAATCAGACAGGACACAGAGTTATCTTTTATGACATTTTTCAGACTCTCTAAACATGAAAAATTCACCGAGGTTACTCATCTGAACTCGTTAAACCTAATCAGATGGGGCACAAAGTTGTCTTTCTTGACATTTTTCAGACTCTCTAAACATGAAAAATTCATCGAGTTTACTCGTCTGGACTCGTTAAACTTAATCAGACGGAGAAAAATTTGGACAAAATGGATATTACCTCTGTTACATTTTCAAAAAGGTCGATTTGGCAGAAAAATTCTTGAACATGGCACTTCCCAGAAAACTCTTTCGCAGTTAGCCGAACCCTACCATATATGAGTATTAGCCTTCATTTCCCAGTGTCCCTGCACCGGTAAAATCCTAACACACTCTTTGGTGTTCAACACGCTTCAGCTGCCTAGTACCCTGCTAGAGTGCCTTCTATTGTTCAAGTAGATCTCGCTATCTACTGCTCCTGTTATCAACCAAGCCGTTCATTATGCCAGAAATTATTTGTCGTCTGACGTTCCCATTCACTCTTCCTTATCTCAAATCATAAACAAAATCAGTTGGTTTCCGTTTCGTGTTGACTGATGTAGGACGCCTCAGTGCCTACCTCTCAACAGATCACTTCCTATCGACTTCAACACCTTATCTAGGAAATTGATCCAGAAACACATCAGTACCCAGATACTTGCAGACATCAGTGGCAGGTAGTCTTGTGTTTGATCAAGGGTCTTCATCATTGGCTCTTGGTCGAATGATTCTACGAGTGTTTGACTTCAACTCCTTTTATTCACACTCGCTAGATTGTACTGGGCATCTTAGGGACCATCATCATTATCGGTGGCCACCTTCGCGTCTGTTAACAGTTTTAATTATTGACTGGTAATCAGACGATTTCTCACATGTTCGACGACAACTCCCTCATTCACATGTTGAGAAATATGCAGTTTAAGTGAATCGGCGGTCAAGACCTTGGGGCAAAAGGCTACACCATTAAAGTTGTGTTCCCTTCCCCAAGCTGCGATATTGTTTATGGAGACAGCTTCTTCAGCCAGATCCTATTATGACAGACACTTCCACATTGTGCCTATTGGTGGACAGATTCTTCATATCTCTATTCTAGAGAAATCATGTTGTTTAAAGCTACTGAGCATGGGACATGCCCGACTCTAGGCAAATACTATATTTTCTGACATATGTTGTTGTTTCAGGTTTTCCTCAGTCTTTCAATCTCTCTCTCTCTACAAATTATAAATTATTTCGGCCATCATCTTCATCTCTGACCTCACACTTTAGGGGGCATCTGTTACAGGTCAAAATACCTCCTCATTAGCTCAGAGGGGAAGACAAATATGGAAGAAGTACAAAGACCTAAATTAAACCTATTTCTGCTAGGGTAACGCATATATAGAATAGAACAAGAGCGTTATAACGCAGTTAAGCAATACATTGGCCGCGTTAGTGGCTAGGGAAACGCTCTGTTTACACTAAAGGGACGCGTTACCCGTGTTTTAAGTTTGAATTGGGAAAAGAGCGCGGAGAAAGATTTGAATCTCTGACTTTCCCTCACAAAGGAGTCAGTGCACAAAGGAAACTGCAGAAGCACCAGTTCATTATTGGTCATTTCCATAGAAGACTGAACTCCAAGAGAGGCAAAAGCATGGAGATCAAAGAAACATCTAAGCCTTTTCCATTCCAAACTAGTGGAAAGAGAAGGGCAACAATGGCCTTCTCCCTCTCCTATAAGAAGGAGTTGAAGGCTCTTAATTGAAGGTCGAAGGATTGCTCAAGGTTCTTGTATACTTGTGGAATAGAGAATAGTGTGACATTGTGAAGGCCAAGAGTCAAAGAGGCTCCTAGAGAGTTTGTTGGCTTGGACTTCTTCACTTGATAGAGAAGAGAGATTGGGAGACTGAGGAGGGCTTGGTACAACCGATGGTTGTAATCCTCCTTTCAAAATCAATAGAACTATGTTCGTTTTGTCCATTCGATGCTTAATGTTATATTGTTGTTTCAATATTTGTTTAGTATGATATGAATGGCTCAGATGTGTATAATCTATATGTTTATCGTTGATTTAATTGATAGAATACTTGTTATATTAGAAGTTATGCGGGTGCTTTGACTGATTGCAGGTCTCAGATTTGGAGCCGGTGAAGAAGGACTCTTACTCTGCTGCTCTGCGTTCTCCAAGAGATTCCAAGACCGTCAAAGAGGTAATTCTCTATTGTATTCCTTCAAGTTATTTCAAGCTAATATGAACATGCTCATGCCATCTTTGAGAACAACATAGCTAATCTTACTGTCTGCCTCGGGCACCGGAAAGCCCTGAGAGAGATATACGAAAACCAACCACCCAAGCAGTTTACCCTAAAGCAGAGGCTTGAGACAAGAATACTTTACCAAGATGATAGATGACCCCTTCATGGACCATATAGCCTCCCCCTTGCTTCATGCCATCTAATATCGTCCCGGTGTGTAGATCTTTGGAGTACTCCACAAGGATTTGAGATCTCCAATATGGATCCACACAACTCAAAAATGACAGCGTTGTTGATACATCTATGGTGGTGCTTTCCTTGTTGCTTATTTCTTCTTTGACATTATTCATGCCAAATTTGTTTTCTGGGAGGCTTATCCTCCCCTTTCCTTCCTCCCACAGCGTTGTGGCTTTCTCTTTCATTGCTCCAATCCTTGCTTGGTCTATGCTTGGAGCAGCCCTTTGTGAGGCTTCCCCCACATTATCAGAATCTAATGGCATTCCAAATGGCTTGCCATGAGGTATGAATGTTCCTTGTAGCATCCTCATAAACATGAGAGAAGGAACTATGAGATCCTTTATTCCACTATGCAAATCCATCTCTGTTGTTTGTGTGGAAACATCATGTGTAGGATAAGTGTGCATGCCTTGAATTATTTTTGGTTTCCCACTCTTCAAGTCCACCCACTCCATTTGGAAGGCCTTCCAATCAGTGGTAACCTTCCCCAAGGTAATAAACCACTGGACACCCAAGATGATATTGGTGTCTGGTATGTCAACTACAAAGAAATGGTCCACCAAGGTGTAGGATCCCATAGTGACAGAAAGTGATGGAACATATCTCATGCATTGCATGGTTCTATCTCTTGGGACCAAAATAGAAAACCCATAAAAAGTGTTAGTGGGGATTCCTCTCCTCTACACAAGTTGAGCATCAATAAATTTGTGGGTAGCCCCACTATTAATTAGAATAAACACTCTCTGGTTCATGACTGAGCCTTGTACTCTCAGGGTCAAGTACTTAGGCACTCCTCTCAATGAGGCAAGAGTCCCACTTATTGGAGAAAAGGCTCCCTCTTCACCTCTATATGGTGATTGATCTTCCTCCTCATCATCACCAGTGTTGTGACCCCTCCTAGGTTCATCATTCCCATCTTCCTCATCAAAATCTGAGAAGACTTATATATAGTGTGACCTTCCAGCAGCACATCTATGTCCTGGTACCCATGACTCTTGACAAGTGAAACACAATCTATTTTTCCTCAACTCCCTCTAGAGATCAAGGTCAAGAGGTTTCTTTAGTGAGCTCTCCTTAGGTGGAGCATCTTTCCCTTCTTTCCCCTTAGAAGAGTGAGGGACTTTGCTTTGGAAAGTTGCCTTTTCTCTTGGCAAGGCATCTTGGATATCTATAGCTCTCTCAATGGCATCATGCAAAGTGATGGGCTTGGTAGATTTAACCAACCCATGCAAAGGTTCCTCCAAGCCATCAATGAACATGTAGACTCTCCTTGCTACAGACAGATCAGGGACCATCACTAACAATCTCAGGAATTAAGAGATATAGGCCTCTACATCTCCTGTCTGCTTCAGTTTTTCCAGGCTTATAAAAGGTGCCTCGCGATATTTCTGATCAAATATTTCCACTAGTCTTCTAGTGAACTTAGCATATGTAGACACATTGATGTGTCCCAATGTAGATAGTCCATGGAACCACGAGTTGCTGGTTTCACCCTCAAAATGCAGCGCATCAATCTTGATGGCTTCTACTTCGGGAACTTTATTCAACTGGAAATAGATGTCCAACTTTTCCACCCATGCTTTGGCAGAACAAGAGGATGTTCCATAGAACTTGGGTAAAAATAACCTGCCCATAGTATGGTGTCTCCCATGAAGGAAACCTCCATCTCTATACTGCTGCCATGGCCTCCTCCGATCCTTGAGATGGAAAAAGTATTGAAAGCTCAGGTTATCCTTTAACCTCTAACTTTGTGAGTCATATTCCACAAAGTAACCTTCCAGGGAGGTTGGTCCTTTCAGTCCCTCATTCTTACAGTCAAGAAGGTAGGCATAGTAGAGCGTTGGGAGGCCTGTGAGACTTGTGGCAAGCTCACAAGTTGACCAGTTCCATAATGAGATATTTCAAAACTTTCTCCTTGATGGAATCTCCCAAGGGACTCCCTCATTATATCCACCCTCATCTCTTTTATCTCCATGGAAAGATCCTGCATAGTCTCCAAGAGAGCTTTTGCAAACTCCTCTGCTTCCTTATCCTTACCATTCAAAGATTTAGGGGCTTTCCCCTTGTCTTGACCCCTATCAGGGCCATCAGTGGTGGGGTCATAATTTTTATGACTCCTAATTTGGTACCTCCTCTCCCTCTCAGTGGGAGGATCCTCTTCTTAAGAATGCCGCATTATTGGTGCTCCAATGGCAAGCACAGGCTGTGCCAAGAGTGGAGCTCCGATACCACTGTAATGATCCTTTTTCAGGAAATTCAACAAGGTGCTCAAGAGAAACGTTGTATACGTAAAACTGTGCAAAAATAACACAAATCGGGACTTTTTTCCCCTCATTTATGTTGTATGAGACTTATATATGGAGTTTCATAAAAAAAAATCAGTTTAGACTCATTAAACAGATCTCCCAAAAACTTGACTAGCTAAAAAGCACCTAAAGAGGAAAGTTGCAGCCAAATGCAAGCACTGCTTCAGGAATTGCGCAATTTTAGAAGATGTTCAGAGGAGATAAGCAAGGAGACTTATATTTCAGTCATACAACAGAAAATCAGCATTATGATAAAGCCCTTTCATTATACAGTAGAATTCATGAGTCAATACAGCAATAAATCTTCAGAAAAGAGAGCAGGAACACATGTATATTTGCAGAAATGCTTCAACAGCGTTATTTTTAAGGAGCTTCAGTAGCTAGAGATTACAACTCAAATATAGAAAATATCTATGGATAAAACATCAGATCTATATCAGATCTGGAAACTATATATTTTTCTCTTCAAGATCCACTTGGAATTTTGACAAAAGCATGCATGAATAAGAGTAGATTTGAGAAACAAGTTGCAGATTTGGAAACTGCTGCAGTAAATTTCTGAATATAAAATTTCATTACAATGGATTAGATCTGAACAGAACATAGATCAGCAAGCTAATCCATGGATCACCAAGTGGAAGGCAAAGCCCAGCACTAGAGATCTCTGATCTAAATTATGAGCAAGACACCATGAAAACCCTCATACAGAAATAACACAGTCTACTCATGGGAATAGCGCTGTAGCTCAAATGACACTAAAAAATACTGTAAAATTGCAGATCTAAAGTAAAATAAGGAGAGACACTCTTTTAGGAGGTTGAAGAACACCTTCCATGAGAAGAAGCTCCCAAAAATACATTAGATCTCTGCAGATCTAGACTCCCACTTGCTGCAGCTCACAAAACAGCTCAACCTTCAAGATGAGCAGCGCTGTAATGTAAGATGGAGCTTGGCCTCAAGCCTGATAGTGGTTCAATTCAGCAAACCTTCCTCCTTGAATCCTCAAAGGATGTGGTTAAATCCCTGCATAGGAATTCCAGATACAATCCTCCACTAAACAGCAAAGAATGGTATTTGTCTAAGCAGACAAATACTCAGAAATATGATCAATCAACAACCTTCTCTTACTGCCCTCCTTCTCCTTTTATAAGATGAGAAAGCTTTTGCAAACCCTAAACCATCTTGATGAGTTATCCCTTTTCACATGAGAGGCTTCCTTCTAGAACTGTGTTGTCCCTTTTGGAGATGCAATGAACCTAGATAGTGCTGTTGATTTGGTCAAGGTTGACCTAGTCTTTAGCTCAAACCTCTTTCACACCTACAAGCGATTATTTACATGGCCCTGATTTGTCTTTGTTCACATGGGTATTGATTTATTCAGAATTTTTAGGATTTTTACATGTCCTACTTTATTCATTTATTCATGAAACAGAAATTAAATCAAAATTGAATGTTCCTCTTAGCTAAGGCTAAGTGGTAACATTACAGTCGCACGGGTGTATGAAATCGCACAAGCTTAGAGAGTGTGGTCTACTCTCTAAACTATTGGTAACAAGCAGAAAGTGGGGGAGGTCAAAAGCATAAAACTCAACAGAAATAGTATGCTAATGTATGCTCTGGTTAAACTAAAATTAAAAAAACACAAATATACAGAAGCTATATAGAGAGTTCCAAACGATAATAAGGCAAACGATGTCTTAATGGCCTCTTCTTATTAAACGTTCGGAATGGAGAAGAAATTTTACCCACTTGCCAAAGGGCACCTAGCCAATGGCTCTAGCTCCCAACGCAAGGATGTTGCCTTCCAAGCTCTGCCTCTCATGCAATCTCACTCTCTCTCTCTGCTATGGTGGACTAAGATGTTGGGTGGACAACTATCGATTCCTCTCTAGCTCCAGCTCTGGGTCACACACAATGTTGGTGTTTCTTGGGAAAATTTGGCTAGCATAACTTTGTGATCACCCTTTTTTCATCTCTTGGTGGGTTTATATAGGTGAGGTTCAAATCCTCCTTCCCTCCCTTGGTACATGATGGATGGTGACCCAAGGGAGAGGTGTGATTCCATTGTGTGCTCAAATAGTATTTTGTGTATTCACATAATGTCTAAGGAGGCACTACTGGCTATCCTTAGGTGGCTTTCACATAAGGAGTAACTGTCCTTTGTTTGTTATGGTCCCAGAAAGTGACTTTTTTCCATTTCCAGGAATGCGCGCTTATCAAGAAAAAAGGCGCACAGAAGGCGCTCTTCTCGAAGGATAAAGCGCACATTTGATCATTTATGACTAGTTCAAATCTAATTTTCTCAAAACCTTAGAGATTTTAAATACTTATTGATTCCATAATGTATTCCTGTCCTGTAAATCCTTGGGCCTGACATAAATTGATGTCGTATTCTGCTGTACAATTTTCCAGTGTTAACAGTTTCCCCCTAATGTGTGAGGTCTAGGAAGAACTGTATAGCCAAAATACATTATAGTTTCTTTTCTATATCGTACGCACACACACAGAGAGAGAGAGAGAGAGAGATCTGCATGTATTTTGGAATTGACAACACCTTGCACCATTTCTGAGATAACCATGGCCTAAGGGAACCCCTGCAAGCAAACAAAATATACAACATATTTACAAAATTTCAATGAGGCGGGCATGCCCCATGCTCGTGATGCTATGGCTAGTTAAACAAAATTGACAAATACATGTGTTTTCTATGCCACTACTGTGGTAGTGATGCTGGTGTTTGTTGACGACGACTGCTGACGCCCTCAGGGGCGTTTTTTCTTTGACGATAGGTGGAATGTGGTACCCATATTCATAGTCTTGGTATGGCATATCACTGTGCCATGTATGCATATGTACTGGATGGGACATCTCCGTGTAAGCATTGTTGTCATAGACGCTAATGGAGGCACGGGTCTTTGACAGATCTGATCAAAGTGCAATGGTTGTAAGGTACGATACCATCGTGACATGAAAGCTATTGCTATGGTCAAATTTCAGGAGGATCGATGAAATCTGTGGACAATGATGTCTCCCACAGTGCCACCCAAGGATACCCCTTTGCATGGGGAGGGGTTATCCAAGGCACCGCTTCCTTTTTGGAAAAGAGGTGTTGCGCTCGACAAAAAGGAAGCCTTCACCGAACCATGGGTCACTGAACTAAGGGGTTGGGGGCTAAGATGTGATGAGTTTAACATAGGCATGATGGTGAGAGGTGACTGAAAATGGATGATGGGGATTCAGGGGCTCGAGGTTGAAGTATACTTGAGCAACTTGGCGGTAGTCATAGTTATGTTTGAAGGAAAAATCCCTAGAGTCGGTAGGACTTCCAGGGCAGGTGTGAATCGGCTATGATTTTCGTAATGGTGTGTGCATGGGGGGGTGAAATACTTCGACCAAGGGAGATGGGGGACTGCTGCCATAGGATTAAAGGTGAAATATGAGGGCAAAGTGGCGAAGGGCATTGTTTGCGGTCTTTGTAAACTTACCAAAAGAATAAAATAATGGGGTTTGGTTTGTACAAAACACAGAGACAGGTACCCCAAAACATGAAAGAGGGTCGCTCACTGAAGGTGTGAGGAAGGTGTTTTGCTAGGGGTAGGGGTCCCATTGGTTGGCCTCGTGTGTGGGGTTGATGAAGCAAAAGGTGTCGCATATGGGATTATGCTGATGGAGGTATGGTGGGACAAATGCGGTGCACGGAGGTGCGCTTTAAATCTGGTTGCACAACTTGATCGTCCGGGAAGGGGGTTGAGTTTGAACGGTGAACTTGACCTTATGCATGATATATGGATGGGCATGAGGTGCTTCCCAGACTAAAATGGTATGACCATGGCGTTACTTTTGGGGTGATGTATGGTCTACTTTGGATGACGATCACCATGGAGGGGAGGCTCTACCAACCAACGCGGGCGTTTATCATATGCAGGCTGAGGTGGTGATAAAAGTGGTCGGGTATGAGGACCTTATGGTTTATTTCTGATGGAGAAATGATATCAGAATATGCAAAGTTCTCTAGGACTCTATTATGCTAAGGGTAGAATGATGCCTGCTCCGAAACTTTCAGTGGATGGTGCTGTGAACGGTTTGCGGGTTCTTGCTGCAAAAACAACTACCTCAAGTGAAAGAATCTTCTTCTCATCCAAATGTATTGAAAACATGAATTTTGGAAAGGAAGATGGGAGGGTGCACACCTTCCGGCGCTGAAAAAAATATTTTTCCGGAAGCAAATGTGAGGCATTGCTTTCGTTTGTCATGGCATACTGATGATGGTGCAACTTAGAGTTTGCGGAATGGACCTTCTGACCTCCTTTTATGGACCTCCGAAGTTTTGGAAAAGGGCAATAAATATGGGATTATGGCCCTAATCCTATTCATTTGTACTTGTTGAGTGTTTGGGAGGGTAGAGGTGTTTGCAGAACCTTTCTTATCGTTGAATTTAGCCTGTGTACCAGGGATTAGCGATATCATGCTGAGGTAACTTCTATGATGTCCTACATTTCAATTTTTCCAGTTTGATGATGCCGGGGGCTATACAAATTGGGCTTGTACGACCTTAAAGGGAATTTTTGTCCTATATTGCGTGGGCGATCTGGGAAAATAGGTGCCCCTCTTGCACTTATTTTCGAGGGACAAGCACACGAGGGCGCGCTATTCCCTCCTTTTAGCACGCAAGAGCGTGCCTATGAACGAAACAGGCATGCCACGACATGCCTGTCTGAGGGACAAGCGTACAAAGGGCATGGTTCTTGTACACACTTGGGTTTTTGTCCCTTTTGATGTTTTTCTCTGTCCTGATGGGTGCCTATTACTTGGCAGTTTGGTGTGGAGAGAGCAATGCTGGCTCGAGATCCAAATCACTCTAGCTATTGATGCTAGGTCGTGTCGTCAGTTGGATGCATGGGGCCTTCTGAAATTTGCTGAGAACGAGTTCCTTCGGTCACAGGATCGATTTCTACATTATATCATACAACATTGGTGTAGGAGTTGCAATATGTTCATCCTAAGGGGGAAAAACTTGATTATCCATCCAGAGACGGATATATACTTTGCGACCGGATTACTTCCTTAGGCGAGGCACTAAGGTATCCACTCCCTATTGGGAGAGTGAACCTAGACAGGTTCCGGTAGAGGCATTGCGGTGGTGCACCTATTACTGATGGGTGCATCAGTATTGCATCAGTGACAGATGTGGCCAAGCGGTGTGCTCTGGCCATTATTGTATGACTGGTGGGGTCGTTTGCTCCACATCAGGCATCGGGCCCACAGGTGGGAGTTTTACACCATTTGAGGAATGGGCATTTTTTTTATTTTTCCCATTTAAGTTTTGATGGTATGGTGTTGCAACTGAACAGGGTCCAACGTGGATCCAAATCATTTGTGTATGCCAGCATCTTATGCAGCATTATGTACGATAGGTTCATGCTGATGAGGCCCATTGTGGTAGTGCCTATTGGCGGGACGAGGGAGCCACACATGAGGAGGTGGGCTCCGGTGATGCCACGCAGTAGTGGGGGCATGGTGGGTCATTATTGGAATGACATGATGGAGGCCTAGTTCGAGGCCAATCCATAGATGTTCTTGCCCTACCCATACACGGGGATGGACTTTCAGGGTGATCCAAATATCGGTCTCCCTTTTGGTTATGTTTGGGGTCCTGCAGGAATGTGCTATTTTTCTGCATTTGTTCAAATTTTTACATACTTGTGTGTTTTTTTATTGACACTGACATTCTTTTGGTTACTTGTGCAAATGTTAGTGAGGTGGGACACCTAGTGGCCCAACTAGTGGGTCATGATCCTTTTCCATGACCGTAGGGTGGTCAGGGAGGAGGTGCCACAGGTGGACCGAGTGCTGCCGATGGACCTAGCAGGGATGGTGCTAGCCCTACTAGTGAGGGAAGTATCTCAACTGTAGCTAAGGTAGTGGCTGAGAGAGCTTGTGCGGATCAGCTGAGGCACACGTCGCAGTACTGATGGCTCAGGTGGACACTCTAGAGGGGTTCCGGGGTCAAGTGGACCATTTGACCCATGAAATGCCTGCCCAAGGTTTTATGGATGACATCGAGGAGGTTTTGTTAGAGATAGTGATGGCCCGTGAGAGGGATTACCAGCCCTATCTATGACGGGTAGCTATCACAGTGGCGACGACAGCTCCGGTGGTGGCTCCCGGAGCAGTGGTGGGCCCATGTGCTCCTCCTGAGGGGGCACCCCCCTAGAGTAGTTTTGTACACAGGGAAAGCAACTGTTATGAGGATGCTTCCCTTATTTTTGATGACTGTTGTATTTTTTGGCTGGCTACTGGGCCAATTATACTATTTTTGTACTTAGATACACATATTTTTTGATATATATATGAGAGATGTTTTTTGCGGCTCTACATGGTGTGCTATCTATTTCGGTTTATGTATTTTGTGTTATGCTGATGGATATCTATGTTTTTGGTTTTTTATATATGGTAGTTTATTCGTGATGCATTCCAGTCTAGGATATTGTTGGCTATGCGATCAACTGCTTGGTTTTGATTCCTTGATACATGTGAAAATGTAATGTAATCAAATTGTCTTCTTAATCTTTTGGCACACATATATTTTCTAAACAGGTTTGCGTCTCTGGTTTCAAATTTTTGTTTTAACTGCAATACCACTAACTAGGAATCGAGGTAGATATTCATATGGTGGATGCCCTGATGGATGGCCTCGCACATAAGTCCGATAATGGCGTCATATTCTACCTGATCATTGGTTGTTGATCCGATGCACACGTCGTTTCAACACAGTGGTGATCAGTTAGTGTGGTAGATGACCCAGGCGGCTATAGCTAAGTTTTGAGACCATCGCGATGATCCATCAGTAAATATGAAATAGGGTTCAAGTTGGTGATCCATGGTGGTAATTTGAGCGTGTTTAGGTCTTTGGGTCAAAAAATATTTTGGTATTGGGATTTTTGTGTATCCTAACTCTAGGGGATAACAGCTACCGGGGCCCTTATGGGTAGAACTTCTTGAGGTAAAGGCCATTGACAGGGTTAGTGAGTTAGGTCTCGTCCTATTCTACCATGATGTATACCCCCTGTTGGAGAAAATGTTTGATGATATAGGGTCCTTTCCACAAGGTTTCGAACTTTCTTGGCCAAAGGCTTCTTTTGCGACATCGTAGAGAAGGACTAAATCTCCCTTGGTAAATGAGCGAGGGGTGATGTGGCGGTCGAATGATTCTTTTACCCTTTTCTTATGGGCCTCATTGTGTTGTAGCAATTGTCGCCGGCTTTCGTCAACTAGCTCTAGGTGTACTAGGCATTGTTCTAGAGGCTAGGTGTCATCAAGGAGTTCGATGGCGGCATGAAAGTTTGGGATCTCATGTTCTATGGGGATCACGGCTTTGATCCCATATACTAAGTGGAAGGGAGTAAAACTAGTGGACGTCTTAACCGCCATGCGGTATGCCCACAGGGTAGAGAAGAGCATGTGGTGCAAGTTGGTTTTGTGGTTATTCACCATGAGGTGTAACATATTTTTGAGTACTTGGTAATGGATTCTACCTGTCCGTTGGACTAGGGATAATATGGTGAAGTGAATTCATGGTTGAAGCTGAGATGATGAGATAGCTCCTCGAAGACTTCATTTTCGAAGTGCTTTCCGTGGTCAGAAACTAACTCTTTGGGGATGCCAAATCGGGAGATCACGTGGTTGAACAGAAATCGAGCGACGGTTTCTGCTTTGTTGTCGTATGTGGGCATGGCTTCAGCCCACTTGGTGAAATAGTCAACGGCCACGATGATGTATTTATGGTTGCCTGATGAGGCTGGGTTACAAGTCATGAAGTTGATTCCCCACTTATAGAAGGGGTCGGCTACTATCACAGGATGCAGAGGGATGGGTGGTACTCTTGCCTTGTGGGCAAAGCGTTGGCACCACTTGAATCTTTTGACTGTCGTGATATAGTTGCGAAACACAGACAGCCAAAAATACCGTGCTCGTAGGAATTTTTGGGCGGTAGCCAATCCGGATAGGTGGCCACAGCACACACCTGTGTGGTAGTCGCTCAGGGCTTGCTCTGCTTGATTGTGAGTGAGGCATCACCACAATATTGTATCGATGCCTCTTCTATATAAGACATCTCCCATGAGGAGGTATCGAGGGGATTGTTGGTGTATGTGCCGATGGTCTTCTCATGTGAGGTGAGGTTTGAACTTTTGGGTTCGTAAGAATAGGAGAATATCCCCATACCAAGGGTCGTCGGTTGCTACAAAGAACAGGTGTTCATCTAGTAGAGAATCATTTACTGGTGATTCTTTGGAGTGTCCTGGGAGGTCAGTAATGAACTTTTCTAGGGAAAGTGCCTTTTTTCTTTTGGGAGAGAGAAACTGTAAGTCGTATTCTTGAAGAATGACTATCCAGTGGGCGTACTTGTGGTTCATTAGTTGGCGCGTGAGCAGGTACTTGATGGGATTAGTATCTTCTATGACCATGGTAGTTTTTAAGATGATGTAGTGGCGAAGTTTCTATACTGCATGGATTAATGCTAGGGCAGTTCTTTCTTCGGGCTCATATCTTAATGCAGGGCCTGATAGGGTTTTACTAACGTAATAGATTACGTGATCCCTCCCATATGGGCCCTCTTGGACCAATATTTCGGCCAATGTGGAGTCAAAGGCTGATAGATACGGGATATAATCCTTGTTATAGTATGGGGGACTGATAACTCGTGCTGAAGATTATGTTTCTTTCAGCGCGTCGAATTCTTATTAGGCATGGTCATCCCATTTAAATGGCTTGTCCTGGAGGAGGAGGCACAGGAACCCTTAAGCACAGGTGGCATAATCTGGGACAAAGTGTCTCAGAAAATTGGCCTTTCCTTGCAGCCTTTGGAGTTGTCGGAGGGTTCGAGGTGGAGGGACTTCTTTAATGGCTTGAACCTTTAAAGGGTCAACTCGAATCCCTTGCTGGGACACAATAAAACCTAATAGTATTTCTGCGTTGACGTAGAATATGCACATAAGAGGGTTCAAGCACAGGTTGTATTGATGGCATCGTTGGAATACTAATTGCAGATCCTCGAGATGGTCATAGCGTTTCTTTGAGCGTACCATAAGGTCATCCAAGTAGGCGAGGATAAGGTGTGCCAAGTCATGAAATATGTAATTCATGGCTCTTTGGAAGGTGGCTGCAGAATGTTTTAGGCCAAATGGCATTACCTTGTATGAATGTGCCCCATGGGGTGGTGAACGTAGTTTTGTACCGATCTATATGGCGTATCTGGATTTGATTATATCCGAAGAACCCATCCATGAAGGATAGAGCCTCGTGTCCAATGCAAGCATTAATAACTTGGTCAATGAATGGGGTGGTATAATTGTCTTTAGGACAGGCTTTTTTCAAATCATGAAAATCAATGCAGACGCATATGGTGCCCTGTTATTTAATGACGGGAACAGTGTTAGAAACCCAAGATGTATAGGTGATAGGGTAGATAAACCCAGCTTTGTGAAGCTTGTAAATTTCTCGTTTTATTACTTTTGCCTTTGATGGGTGCAGTTGACGTTGTTTTTGGCAGACTGGGGTTAAATCCAGCCAAGTGTCAATATGGTGCTCTATAATCGTAGGACTAAGCCCAGGCATTTCTGAGTATTCCCAAGCGAAGATATCTCGATACTCTTGTAATAATTTGATATAAGAAGTTACCTCTTTTGGAGCACATGCTGCCCCCAGTGAGATTTCTTCGACCTTTGACAGATTTTGAGATATGTTCACCTTGATGGTAGGTGAGATATTCGACATATTTCCTTCCTCAAATTCATTGGGCGTTGTGATGGGGTTTTTAAACCAATCGACCTTTCCTGATGGCAGAAAGTATTTTGATTCGATAGCATATATATCTAGTGTGGTTGTCTTGTCAGGACTGACAGTCTTCCTGGGAAGAAACAGTGAGCGGTGATGCATTGCATCCCATGGGTAATCAGGCTCCGTCATGGTTTCTAGGATATCCTCATATGAATGAAACAAGGTCTCGAAGGGGGATTGTTCCTTCACAGGTTTAGAATGAATGGGGGTGACCCTGGTGGAGCTAGTTGAGAAACACAACAAATATTGCATCGTGGATGCAGTCGAACCAGACGCCGTTGATAGAGTGCAGACAAATTGGGTTTGTACTATCATAGGGACAACTACTCTTGTAGATGCAGATATCTTGACACCTATGGTAGATGATCAAATAGCTTGAGCTATGGGTCCGACGCATGATGTCATGAACCGTATGTGGTGTGTCGCATCGTCAACGTTTGGCGGGGGACGGATTTCCCTAATTGGCTGTCTTCCAGATGGCCACGATGGGGTGGATGTATTTTTCACATCCTCTTGGGTTGTTGAACTGTCCATGGAATCCCAGTCTGCATCATCTTCTTGGGAAAGGTGGATGATGGTCGATCGCATACAGTCTAAAGCTGTGTGGAATCTCGGCACGTCATGAAAATGACGTACAGGGTGGTTTTCCCCACATATCTGGCATGAATATTGGATATGCATGTTAGCGCAGTACACTACATGGACTGGGTACCATTGTTGGAAAATTTTCAAGGTTGGGCAGTCAATGATAAAATAATCATGTTCATCGCAAAGTACGCACCTTTCGACTGGGGGAGGTGGTATGGCAGGGGGTCTTTCGGGTGATCGTCGCTCTTCCTACAGGTACGGGATGATACGAGTTTCATCATTGATGGACTGGATGGAGGGATCCTCTTGATAAAATCGCTCAATCACATGTAAGGTGTTCCTATATTGTGGTATTTTTGGACAATGGTGGGTATAATTCCCATAGGTGTCACAGAAAGCGCATGCATGATTGGTACGCAGTGGTTTTCCGGTACTTTTGGTGGCAAGTTACTTTTTTTGGGAATGCCATGTCAAGGTGTCTGCTTTACAGCCGAGGAGTGGTTTTAATTCATCCAACTCTAGGCATATGTGGGTCGGGTGTCCTGTGACCTCACATGTAACGTAGGCTGATGACTCCCTTTGCATGGTGGGGGTCACCGCTTTCTTTGCTCTCTTGGCGATTTTCTTGCTCGTGGTCACCGGTTTCGCAATGGAAATTTCCCTTGTGGGGGCGGTTCTGACCGCTGCTTGGGTAGGTTGGGCTTTCTTAGGATTGGGGGGTTTTAACCAAAATGCAGTAACATTGGTAGCTGTTATTCCTGAAGGTGGAACAAGGTACCAAACTAGGAAAGCCAACGATATGATGGGTAACACTAGCGTTGCCAAAACCTGTTGGGAGGTGAAGCCAGGAGGTGGGTAGAGGAAAGGGGTTTGGGAGGCGGCGTAGACTAGGGAGGCTGTCGTGGTCAATGCCTCAGTGTCGTTACTGCTTGATTCCATTTCCTGACTAACCTCGGTTCTTGATGTGGAAATCATGCATACTGGGGCCCCTGTGGCATCAGGAGATACCTCAGGGATAATGGGAGGACCTCCTAGGAATGACCCTAGGACAGATGATGGTTTGAATTGGCTAGGGCCATATTCTTGATACCGTAAAAGACCATCTATGGCTGTATCTACATAGGGTAGAACCATATCTTTGTTGTTCAAGGGATGCTTTTCACTGTGCGTCAGCTGGTCTACTGTGATGATTTGATCCTCGTGGGGGAACATCATGATGCGAAATATGGAGGATTATATAACAGATATGGAACACATGTGACTCCTCCCAAGGAGTATATTATAATCCAAGTGAGCATCCAAGACTTCGATGTCTATGTGGACTGTCTTGCCGGCTAAGCAGACCAGTACATTTTGGAAGAGACTAATGAGGGTCGAGGAACGACCATTGTATGCTCTGAGTTTGATGATGGAAGGTTTGAGTTTGGGGGCTCCTAACTTTTGCCATATGTTCTTTGACATAATTCATGTGGATGCACCCTCGTTAATGACACATCGGTGAATAGTGATATTTTTTACCGATATTGGTATCTGGAAGGCGACCATGGAGGGAAGCCTAGGGGTGGATTTTTCTAAGTCAAAAGCCATCATGCGCATGTCAGCGGGGTTGACAGTGCCTAATGCGAAAAGTAGAGTTTTCTGTTGTTTTGGGCATGACTACAGAACTTCCAATGCGGACATAGCAATAGGTGATTGTGCTAAATCGTATACGATGCTATAATTGTGGGTTGCTTTGGAGTAATTACCTGCTCACCTATTAGGCCCTTTTACCATTTTTGGAAATGGTTCCAAAGGAATATTTGGAATGGTTAAAGGCACAGTAGGTGCACTCGTACTAGCCCCTGATGTACTGGTGTCTGGTGGGGTGTCATAGCTGTGATTCCGAGTTTGGAAAAAAATTCTTCCCCAGCCATGTAAATTTCATGGTTGTTTTTCCCAGAATCTTCGTGGTTTTGCTGTTGAGTGCTGATCGTTCCCTGATGGGGGGAAGGGTTCTTGCATCACTGCAGTTGTCTGGGAAGATCCTCCTTGTCCTTGGTTTCTCTGAAGCTTTTTAAGCTCAGGGAGTTCGTGACAGTGGTGAGTATAGTGTCCATACTCACCACATATTGAACAAGAATGGTTTGTTCGTAGCGGTGGCCTTTTGCCTTGCCTTTGGGCATTGCTTGGATCCTAGTTCTGATTCTGGTTGGAGTTACCTCCAACCTGGGATCGCAGTGGGCATTGTTGGTTGCTGCCCCCCTGTCTAGGGTTCCCTTTGGGCTTGATTTTTACCTTTTTCTTAACCACGTTAGGAGGGTAATTCTCTTGATCATACTAGTGTGGTTGATTTTGGGATGGCTACACAAAGTTCACCTATACATTTTTTTGCGTAGGTGGGTTGTGTGCTTGGGAATGAGCATATTGTTGTCCCATGATTTCACCTGGCCATTGGGGGGGAGTTCTTCCATCAGTATTTCTTCCTGTCTACTGGGTCCCATCAACCGGAGGCTAAGGTCCTCCTTGGTGATACGTTGACACCCTATTAGTCAAATTTTGATGCTGCATGTGATGACTTTGAAATATGGATTGAGACATGTTCTGGGTAGACCCATGTGTGTAACTGGGATTCTGACTACTGCTACCTAGGTACCCTTGGGTCATTGGCCCAATAAGTTTGTCTACAGAGTTAGACGTGCCTAGAAATTCTTGATAAGACTGCAGGCGCGGGGCGTTGGGTAGGATATTCTATATGTATTCTGATTGCATGTAGATTAGTTCAACCTATTGGGCTTTACTGATTCCGTCCTCTTCGGATATCGGGTTACGTTGCGCCACATCCTTTGAAATATTCACCATCAAAGTTTTCAAGAATAAATATAAAAGGACTCGGTCATCGATTTTTTCTTTGCATAAACTGCGACACCGCCTCCACTCATGGAGATGCTCTAAAATATGGGTAGAGGGGGATTGTCTGAAATGAGTCAGTAACTCCATTCCTGAATCGTGGTGAATGGGTAACAAAAATTATGTGAGAAACGCGGTATCGAGGGCGCTAAAGGTTCCATGTGAAGCAGGAGGTTGCTCCACGTACCATTTCGCATTCACTCCCGTAAGAGTGCGTTGAAACAGCCTCAACCGAATAGTATCGTCGATGATGTTATTTCATGAGCACCACAGGTGAAAGGTCATTATATTATTTCCTGGGTCTTCCGCTTGCTTGCCTTCAAACTTTGGTATGTCTGAATGGAGCTTCATGGGCATGGGAGGCCAATTGGGGTTATGTGTGATGGGGTCATTGGTGAGCTTGGTCAAATCTGGTAGATTCAACACTGCTAAGAAGGGTGACTAGGAGGTTGATGCCATGGCAACGTGTGAAGACACGAAGTTCTGGTTAGAACGAGGGTGATTCTGTGACGTACCCTATTTTGAATTCAACTAACGTCCCATATGGGATGCGCTCCTCTGCCCCCCAAGGGAAAATGGGGGAGTGGTGTGCGGTGTGGTGTTGGGAGACCAATTAGGGTTCCCAACTAATGTTTCTCCAAGAAAGGAGGAACCAACTAATGTGGCAATGTTCTGTCTTTGACGCCTAAATGGAGAAAGACCTGGAACCCCTCTCGGTAATGGGGGGAGGTCCAAAAGACATCTGGACTGACAAGGCTCCATTGGAACTGCCGGATTGTTGACCAGGTTAGGTTTTGGACAAATTTTGAGGGGATCGAGTCTATGATCACGACAAATTTATGGCCACATACATAAAACAAAGCGAAAATGAAATGAATTTTCCCTTTAACTTAATCTATGTGATCAATCAAGAAAAAAATGGTTTTGTTTGTTTGCATGTGATACTCAAAATCCTAGAAGACCTAGTACGACCTCACACACTCAAAAGTAATTGGGCTTTGAGAGGATTTATTGCAAGTGCTAGCACAACGTCCCTTAAGAGTTGGCGACGCCCCCAGTCAGCCGAAGAGAATCAACCAAGGTAAGGGTAGAGGGTCTGGCACTTTCCTGCACCATCACCTATAGGGTAAAGGATGCCCTAGTTTTGGCCACTAAGAACCACCATCCCACGTGAGCGTTCGAGCCCTGGGATTCTTGGTAGTCAGCTAACAATAACGAGTATCAACCGGGTCAGGCAACCCCAACTAATACCGCACACACTACGCCTAAGCCTAACCCCCTCTGAATCGAGTCTCTGTTGCACTCAGGTTTTCTTTTCCGTGGGCTGATAGCTAGATTTTAAAGCTCCCTAAATACACAACTTCTATTTTTCAATGTGAAGTATGATCAAGGTGGCTTATTGGATGCCTACCCCCTTGATCCTAACTTAATCTATAATTTCTCTTGTGGCCCATGTGGGGAGAATTTAGTGAATTGGTTTAAGTCATTTTTAGGTGGATTTATTTTCTTAGTGGGTGAATTTGTGTGAGTGTATGGTGAAAAATCTCATAATTTTAACATATGGATATCGGTGATCCTTTACAAAAGTCCCCTAGTTAAACTATGTGACGTTGTTCCTTGCTCAAATGGAAATCATTTGTGGATAATGGGCCGCTTCCAAATCTTCCTAGTTAGTCTATGTGATTGACTAAAGGGAGATGGTGAATCACAAATGTAGAGCGTTCATATGCTTGTCTAGGGTCACAAAATGGTGCAAAGACAACAGATATTACTTGCTTTAATTGGTGAATCAACCCTAGTCCCGCAATTTTCTAAATGCAAAAATTGAATTTAAACTAAACAATTTCTACACTAGCTTATGTATATGTGGTCTTGAGCCACTTACTTGGACTAGCTAAACTAAGTGTGCATACCAGAATGTGAAAAAAACATAAATTGTTCGGAAAGAAATGGTTAATTTTCCCCCTACTTAAACTATGTGAATACTTTTTGAAAAAACCAACTTAAATGAAAAAATAACTAAATTCCTACATAAAGCAGCAAAAAGTGAGTTCTTAGAAGCTGTGGGGTATCAACAAAGGTGTTGGCAGATACATTAGGGGCTGCCCAACACACTTACAAGTAGAAAAAATGCAAAAAAAAGTGAGAAAAAATCTCTCTACAATTTGTGAGCAAAATCCCTTAATAGGTGCGCCTTCCTACACGCAAGTCACTCCTGAATGCGTGCAATGTGCCTTTGTGTGAAATAGCGGGGCGCAAAAATTCTGCAAGTAAAATATTAGGAGCTACCTTTAGACAGTCTGTCACTTCAGTGAGTATAGGGACTGCAATATGGGTCAGAGGACTGTCAGCTCCACTCTAGCATAGACAAAGGGTCTCCTGCAAAAGATGGCACAACCACATAAACTTGGAACACATTGGTGGAGTTTCCAATCTTGTTGTTGTGGATTACTCGCACAGGTGTATGAAATCGCACAAGCTTAGAGAGTGTGGTCTACTCTCTAAAATATTGGTAACAGGCAGAAAGTGGGGGAGTTCAAAAGCATAAAACTCAAAGGAAATAGTATGTTGAATTATTCTTTGGTTAAACTAAAACTAAAAAAACACAAATATACAGAAGCTATATAGAGTGTTCCAAACGATAATAATGCAAACAATGGCTCGATGGCCTCTTCTTATTAAACGTTCGAAACGAAGAAGAAATTTTACCCACTTGCCAAAGGGCACCTAGGCAATCGCTCTAGGTCCCGATGCAAGGATGTTGCCTTCCAAGCTCTGCCTCTGATGCAGTCTCACTCTCTCTCTCTATTGTGGTGGACTAAGATGTTGGGTGGCCAACTATCGAGTCCTCTTTAGCTCCAGCTCTGGGTCACACACAATGCTAGTGTTGCTTGGGCAACTTTGGCCAGCATAACCTTGTGATCACCCTTTGTTCATCTCTTGGTGGGTTTATATAGGTGAGCTTCAAATCCTCCTTCCCTCCCTTGGTACATGATGGATGGTGACCCAAGGGAGAGGTGTGATTCAATTGTCTGCTCAAATATTCTTTTGTGTTCTCACATAATGTCTAAGGAGGCACTGGTGGCTGTTTTAGGCGGCTTTCACTTAAGGAGTAACTGTCACTTGTTTGTTGTGGTCCCGGAAAGCGATTTTTTTCCATTACCAGGAATGCGCTCTTATTGGGAAAAAAGGCGCGCAGAAGGCACTCTTCTTGAAGGATAAAGTGCGCATTTGAGCATTTATGACTAGTTCAAATCTTATTTTCTCAAAACCTTAGAGATTTTAAAACTTCTTGATTCCATAATGTATTCCTGTCCTGTAAATCCTTGGGCTCGACATTAATTGATGTTGTCTTCTACTGTACGATTTTCTAGTGTTAACACCTATAACTATATATCTATATGATTTCAGAGTTTTCTTATGTTTATTATGTAATCCTATTCAATGATGTGAATTTTTTCTTTACATATGTTGAAAATTTCTGTTTAAAACTTGATTAGCTAATGAATCAGTCAATGTGTTCAAATTTCTGGAAATGAGTGGATATTGAATAAAATCAAAGTGTCTTTCCAAAAGTCGAACTCTAAGGAACAATCTATGCAATGTTGGATTTATATAGTATAAACACTAGTAAGTTGTAATACCACAAGTTGTGAGTCTAACCTTATGATGATATGGTTAATACCAAATGAAATGGCATCAGAGAGAATTTCAATCAACGCGTTATAATCAACAATATTTTTCATCAATCTACCAATACAAATCCCTTGAAAACACACTAACTCGCCATTCGAAGCGAAAATGGCCCACACTACAGAGGATAAATTTTGCGTACTACGACTAGCACCATCAACATATCCAACAAAGGGTTCCGAATATTTAGACATTTGTGATGAAATGTAAAGCAGATTACTAACGTCAAGAAAACTATAAAAACAAATTAAGATAGTAAATGCAAATCAACAACATATATATACAATATAATACAAAAAATTACTACGCTCATGATTAAGCATAGTAACATTTCAAATATAACCCATTTCTAGGCTGTGCCAATGGAACTCCATCGTAATCAACCAAATCATAGGCGCCCTTATTAAGAATTATTTTGACAATATAGGGGCCATGTCATAATGGCTCAAACTTTCTTCTACCTATTATATCAACTTCTTGATCGTAAAGGAGTAAGTCGCCCTCTGAGAAAATGTGAGGCCGGACATTTTTGTCGTATTGCGCCTTTATACGGCTCTTATGCGCTTCGTTGGCCAATTGGGCTTCACGATGCATTTCATCAAGATGGATGAGGTTAAGGAGACGTGCTTCTTCTTTTGAGGTGTCAGGTAACAAGTTGATCGTGAGCTTTAATGATGGTATTTCACATTGGATTGGCAATATAGCTTCTAGACCATACACCAATTGAAAAGGAGTAAAGCCAGTTGCATTTCTCACCAAGGTTCGATACGCCCCCAAGGCAGAGTACAGGATCAAATGCCAATTTCTTTTACGAACTCCTATCATTCATTAAAGCATACATTTAATAATTTTGTTAATAGCTTCAACTTGTCCATTTGATTGTGGATAATAAGGAGTAGAATTATCATGTGACAATCCTAACTTGGTCGTCAATTCAGCCATCATGTGATTGCGAAAATGCTTCCCATGATCTATAACTATAGCTTGTGGGACCCCAAACCATGTGATAACATGATTAAAGAAAAACAGTGCAGTTGTCTGTCCTGAGTTGTTGAATGTAGGCATCGCTTCAGCCCATTTGGTAAAATAGTCGACTACGACAATAATATAACTGTGCCCCTCGGTCGAACGAGGGTTACAGGTCATGAATTCAATACCCAATTTCGAAAATGGTCCCACAAAGACAATAGGATGCATTGGCCTTGGCGGTTTGCAGATTTTACGATAAAAATTCTGGCATGCATGGCAACTTCTGACTACAAGGATGGAGTCTCGAAAAATAGTAAGCCGAAAGTAACTAGCACGAAGTATCTTCTGTGCAGTAGCATAACCAAATAAATTTCCACCAGAAGCCCCAACATGACAATCATTTAATACTTTTTCAGCAACCTCATGAGTGAGGCACCTCCTTAAAATTGTATCAACACCACGACGATAAAGTGTATCACTGACGATCAGATAATATTTGACTTGGTATCAAATACGTCGTTGTTCAGAGCGAGAGGTATTAGGTTGAAAAGTTTGGGTTTGGAGATAAATGATGAAATCCCCATACCAAGGATCAGATGATCCAACCAGAAATAGAGACTCGTTAGGAATTGATGGTTCCGACGTAGTTTCAGTACTATCAGAGGGAAGGTCACAGAGAAGCTCAGCCAGAACTTAAGACTTCTTTGACTTGGATTTGATGAATTCCAAATCAAATTTCTACAAAATGACAATCCATGTTGAATATTTTCCCCCACAAATTGACGTGATAAGATAGAAGTCATGGGGTTGCAATCCGAAACTATAGTTTTTTTTCGGAGCAGATATAATGGAAAAATATTTGGACATCTTGAACAGTTGCCAAGGCAAGTTTTTCTACGTATGAATACTTAACTTCTGTACCATTGAGATTACAACTCAAATAATAGATCGGATGTTCAATTCCATCTTCTACTTGGACTAATACCATAGCAATAGTCATTTCAGCTACGACGATATATAGGAAATAATCATTTTCATAATTAGGGGGATACATTAATTATGCTCGGACAAGAGTGCCCTTGACATCATCAAAAGAAGCTTGTGAAACTTGGTCCCAATGGAAGGGAACCCCTTTTTTCAATAGTCAAGTAAATCCTTTAGCTATTTTGGCGTATTTTGGAATGAACCTTCTTAGGAAGTTAGCCTTTCCTTGAATTTTCCGTATCTGAAGTAAGTTTGATGGCACAAGAAAATCAAGAATGGCCTGAACCTTCAAAGGGTCAATTTTAATTCCTTATTTTGAGACTACGAATCCAAGAAAATGACCATAACCAACACAAAACACACATTTATGTGGATTAAGGCGTATTTTGTAGTGTCGACAGCATAAGAAAATGGCTCTCAAATGCATCAAGTGATCAGTCAGATTTCATGAATGCGCTGGTAAATCATCTAGATATGGTTGAACAATGTGCTTGATGTCATTGAAAGCATAGTCCATTGCTCTCTAAAAAGTTGCCCCAGTGTTCTTTAAACCAAACAGCAGTTTCCTATAAGAGAATGTGCCCCAGGGACAGATGAATGTTGTCTTATGTTGATCCTCTTGGCGGATATTGATTTGATTGTAGCCGGAAATTCCATCCATGAATGAAAAATTTTCACATCCAGCACAATCGTCAATAATCTGGTTGATAAAGGGAGTAGGATAGTTGTCTTTTGGACAAGCAATATTGGCATCCCGATAATCGATGCACACTCTAATGGTTCCTTTCTTTTTCATGACAGGAACTATATTGGAAACCCACTCAGTTAGCAGAACAGGGTCTATGAAACCAACACACAAAAAAATTTCAACTTCTGCTTTGATGGCAGTGGCTTTCTTTGGATGAACAGGACGAAATCATTGACGCACTAGTTTGACATCAGGATACATATTAATAGTGTGTTCAACAATACTATTATATATGCCGGCATTTTCTTGTAAGACCAAGCAAATACATCACAGAATTCACGAAATAGAGAGAAATATGATTCGAGTTCTGATGGAGAACAAGATACACCGACATTAATATTTTCTACAATGCCAGGTTTGGTCGGAATATCAATAGAAATGGTCTTCAATATTTGACAGATTTCACTTGGAATGGATTGCATTAATGGGTAAATAATTCAAAAATAAATTTTTTATGGATGGGTGATATAATTCACTAAGATAATTGTCTTCATAATCAGGAAGATGGGAATGATGATGATAATCTTTCCATGGTTCTCCTTCTGACATCATGGCTTCCAAAATATTCTCATTTTTCAAGAACATTGAGGAAAAAGGATCAGAGTGAGTACCAAAATCTAAGGAACGATCAACCCAAACACTCGGCGACGCTGATTTCGGATTTTTCGCCCAAGCCAGATAGATTGATTGCTATGCCTGCTCAATAGGTTTGGGCGGCAGAAATTCATCCAACGTAGTAATTTCAAAATCACCTGTACTCTTCCTTAAGCCAGATGGAGTGGAAGAGATCATGTACCAGGTCTCTATACTTTCAATTTCTCTTGACGTCGCGGGCAGCAGTAATGAAAAGGTTCCCATTAAAGTGGAATCCTTTAAGAGTCCTACACCAATGTTCTAAAGTTATAGCTAGGTTATGTGAATGAATGGAATGCTTCCAGTTACCTGAGAAGCATAGGCAAAGAAGGATAGTTTATTATTGACTGTGATAGTACCTTTATGTGGAAAGGCAATCATTCTAAAATATTTAGAAACACTTGCAGTCATTGCATATACCCATGGCCTTCCAAATAAAATATTATAGTCAAGTGGTCCATCAACAACCTCAACATCAATATTCATTGTTTTTCCCCCTAGTTCAACAAGCAAGTTATTAATAATACCACAAGGTTTATATGTACATCCATCAAATGCCTTCAACGTCGTTGATGATTGTGATAAGCGCGGTGAGCCAAGTGACTTCCAACAATTTAGATACATAATGCATGTAGATGCTCCCTCATTAATAATAGTACGATGAACAAGGTGATTGAGAACATTTACTTGTATGGAGAATGCCAACTCTACTGGTAGTTGCGACACATATTCCATATGGTTAAAGACGACAAGATTAGAATCAGTCGGATCAATTCCACCAATAGCTGACAATAAAGCCTATTTTTGGGAGGGAAAATTTTGTAATACCTGAAGAGTAGACATAGCTGAAGGGGATTGAGCCAAATATTCAACTATATTATAGTTTTTTGTAGCTCTTTCTCTAGGATTATATGTCGATTTGTGAATTACTCCCTTTGGTGGCTTGATTGTCAATTTAGGAATAGTTGTAGGCAGTACTAATTCCGTAGACGGATTCGTTGTCAAGGTAGTAGGTTGATCAGTGGCCTGGCTACCATAATCATTATTATGCATTGACAGCAAAATATCTGTTGAAGGTTTTTTGATAGATAACATTAACACTTGGGAACTAGGAGCTGGATCCGTAGCAACCATGTTTGTGTCTAGATTTGGAAATGGGTCTGTCAACACAGCTGATGCATGGGAAGTCATGATGATTTTTTAGAATTCAACATGGTGAGGAAAATCCCTAAAAAAGTGTTCCTCATTACAGATTATGCTTGGATAACGAGGTTTCCTAGGTCCATATGATTGATCATATGATATTTCCTGCCGGTTCGAAGTTTTCTTTTTCTTAGATTTCCCCTTTTTCTTACTTTTGGGTTGCTTGTCACTTTTGCTTTTGTCAAATGACATGGCATTAATTTTGGAAGCAGGAGCAGGATCAGATGCAGTAATGTGATGTGTGCTTGCAGTGCCTATCAAGCCATATCCGACATGAGAGTCCTTTAATTGAGGAGGAACAGTAAAATTAGATCTCGGTGCGTTAGGAATTTTTTCATAGAGCATGCCAGACTGAGTATAAATCAAGTCTAAATACAAGGCACGAGTGATAACTTGCTCTTTTGTGATGACTCCACCTTTAGCCACGTCCTTAGTTATAGATGGTAAGAAGGACTTAATGAACCATTCAGCAAGGAGTTGATCCAGAAAAAATGTCTTAACCATTCTACGATGACGACACTACTCATGAATATGATCAGAGATGTGAGTAGCATTATTCTGTTTGAAATTGGTCAAGATTTCTGTTCTAGTTTCATATCGGATGGGTAGCTGGAAATGAGTCAAAAATACAGTAGCTAGGGTTGTGAAATTATCAAAATAAGCTCTAGGTAATTCAATATACCATTTTGCAGTCGGACCTGTGAGCGTATGCTGGAAAAGACGTAGTCGAACAGAATCATCATTCCAGGATTTTGATGAACACCATAAATGATAAGTCTTAACATGAGTTGACGGATCTTCTCCAAGGTTTTCATTGAACTTAGGAATATCCGAGGGCAATTTATGAGGTATCATCGGCCATCAAGGAGCATAGTTAATTGGATCATTAGTTAGCCAATTTAAATCTGGTAACTCTAAAGTTGAGACAAAGGGTAACCGTCGATTAAGGTCAGGTTGAGCATAGCCAGGGTAAGATGGAATTTCTTGAGAAACAGGCCTTTGAGCACCAGCATAAGGAATCTGCTACTGGTAACCCAAATAGGGGTTGTTTTGAAAAGCAAACGCTTGAGGATTTTGTTGACCAAAACCTGGATATGATACTTGTTGAAATGAAGTTTGAGGCATTTGTGCCTGTGTTTTCCAAGGGGTATTTCCACCAATGTTATAACCCAAATTAGGATAACTTGGTTTCGGTTGATAGGTATAACCAGGTTGCGATTGTGACATCCCATAAAATGGTAAACCAGCTTGTGAATAAATGATTCCGAATACAGGTTGTTGTAAATTAACTGAAGGATTTGGAGTTTGTGGACCCAAAATTTGAGGATATTAAGTTGAAGGACCCGTTTGATAAGGTTGTACAACATTTTGATTTTGTAACAAGGGTAAAGATGTATTGACAAGTGGAAATGATGTGGGTGTAACAGGTTGAACTGTTTGATACGAATGTACAACTGTTTGTGGTTAGATAGGTAGAGTGGGCTACCAATGACAAGCATTCATTTCGACATTATTTTGACCAAAAAGTGACAGAGTACTTTCATATTGGGTGACCAAATATTGCCCCCCATCATGAGGAGGATAATAAGACGAAAAATATTGCTCTCCAAATGATGGGAGTCTAGTTGATATGGTACTTGAAGGAATAAACCTAGAAGGATCGGCTTGATATTTCCCTAAAGATGTGTATAAAGAATCAATTCATTCAGTACTTACTATAGGATTACCAATTAAAATACCTGATGATGACATTGGTAAGGTCCATGGATTTGAAGATGCACCAGAGAAAATTCCAGATAATGATTTGTAACCTGATGGGACCAAAGGGCTACCATGAAAATATGACTCTGGTGAAGTTGTAAACATCAATGGGGTAGCTAGGGCGGGAGCTGACGTAATTGGAACAGATGGCCCAACCGAAGATGTTGGTTCAGTCATGGTTACTTGACCAAATGTATACCCTTTTGAATCGACAGGAGTTTGAAAAGGAACAGGATCAACAAAAGCAGATGGTGTCGATTAAGGAAAAGACTCGTATAGGTAAAGGTCCTCCCCAAAATGGGTTGGAGTTAAAGGTGTCTCATCTTGTGGGATGTCTTCTAATTAAACCAGGTGGAATTATTTCACCATCAGGCCCAAAGTATATTTCAAGTGGTTGACTGTATGATATGGGAGATTTAATAACTACAGAACTTTGTGGGATGACCAAGGTAGGAACAACTTCTGGTTGTACGACTTCAGGATTCATATGTTCTGGCAAAGAAGAGACAGGATATGGATCAATTTCTGGTTGAACAACGTCGGGTCCACAAGGTATGGTCTCACTGATTGGATGGATCGTGACCATGGGTTGATGTGAAGACTCCGTTTCGGCAATAGTAGACGAACCAGGATGTGTAGAAGCAACTTGAGCTAACTCTGGTTTATGGAAAGATGATGTTTCACCAGAGGTACGAATTGTACTTGATTTGGCAGATCGTGATCGCCTTCGCCTACCAGAAGTAACTTCTGGTGGTAAAGGTGGTTTTAACTCTATTCTACGTGAACGACGAGGGAAATGATTTTTTTCTTCCACAATTACTGATTTATTTTAACAAAAAACAAATAAACAAAAAAAGGGTAATGCTAGGCAAAAGGGTTTACCAAGAAACTGTGAATTGCAGAATACCTCCTGGCGAACCAAGAAGTATGGGCAGGCAATCTCCCCGAATGCTATGTTCGGTGTATCACAATTTACAAGGCGGCCGACTCAGTTCACTATGGATGGATAGCACCTAAAATTTGTCCTCCCAAATATACCCGAAGGCACATGGAGGCCCAAGTCCGTATTAGTGTTGTCTGATGCGAAACCGCATAGTGAGAGCACCCCTTTATACTTATCATACTGTAACACCGCTCGATATACCCAAAATTACATGGAAGAGCTACGATATACTTACGTATGTGGAGTGAGGTATCACACTCGAAATGTATCGCATACAGGTTAACGACAGCTACTATGTTTTACGACACCGGGACATGTCTCTAGCCTAGACCTTCTAAATGTTATCGTTATGGTTCCAATGCTTTGTTAGGTAAATTGAGATTAATTTTATGTTGATCTTGCTTAATAATTTTCCTTTCAAAGGTTCACTGCGATGATGTATTGGAAAATTCCTAAAATGCAACTAAGATAATAATCAATATTTCACTTTTAGTTTTTCAATGAAAATCCTAGCTACTAGAGGGAAAGAGCAATCAATTTGCAAGCAAGAAAATAAAAAAATACACTAACTAAATGCAGAATTCCTAATTGTTCCTTTTTGCAAAACACACAAACCACTACATGCAAATGCAGATTTTTCTTTTCAATTCCTTTAATGTTATGAATACAGAAAAGAAACTAAGTGCACTAAATCAATAAAATCAAATGCCTTTTACTTTTGAGCAATGAGGAATACAAACAGAAATTTCTCTTTTGAAGGAAAAATTAGGAATGAAACAACAATTTCTCCTATCAGGAAACGAATATTTTACGACAATTTCCTTTTTCAAAAGCAAATGGATCTAATGCAACATTAAAAATACTTTGAAATTAACTTGCCAATGATAAAGAAAAATGCTTTAAACAAACATTGAAAAAAAATTATTTCAAAGGAGGAAGAGGTGTCCGGTTTGTGTTATATTCTTTGCATGACTAATCACGCGCAAGGGGGTAAAAGGGGGGGCGATAGCCCCCCCTTTGTGCTGGGTACAATGGGGGGGTGGTAGCCCCCCCTGTCGGGGTCCAGGGTAGCGCCCCGATGAAAATGTTTGGTCCTTAATTTCCAGTGGGCGGTCCGCGCCCATGGTTTTTTGCATGTTTTTTCACATGGTTTTGGGGTATGATGGTTTTCGGCCCCCGGTATTTTTGTAGATCTGGTCAAGGGAACTACGGTTATGTTCTAATCCAGGGTTAATGGATTGGGGTTTATGTATGCTTCGGCATGTATATATATGTGTTGTAACACTAAAATGAACATAATGAAATATCAAGTTGGTCGTCCCGATTTGGGATCCAAGGGAAATATTTGTGTTTATCTGTTTTATGTTTTATGCTCTCGCTATTGTTTATTCTCTGTTATAAGATTCATGTGTAGATAATTTATGTTCAGGGTTAAAACCTACAAGAGGTAGATGAATTCACTGGTCAATATGAGGCTTAGGATTTTCAAAACACATCAGCAAACAAACTGAAACAAACTACAAAGACAAATTCAAGGGAATTTGGATGGTTTTAGGAGGCAACGTGGTCTCTAAAGAGAGACAGTGCTTTGCAACACAGGCCTAAAAGGGAGACAGTGCTATGCAAATCACTGTGTCCTATCCAAGAGTGTATTGGGCACAGTGTCAAAGGAAAAACACAGTTGTTTAACACACTTCTTTTGCAAATTTGGATCTTAAAAATCCTAATCTTTGTGAGTAAAAACTACTGGGTGAATAAAGAGAGAAAATCAGAGGCTAAAACACCTAGGATAAAGAGTAATCTCCCTAGCGGAGTCGCCAATTTGTTATGCAGAATTGTGAATTACAGATAAAACACGATTCTCTAGGCATGCGCTAATATATAACAACAGGTTAAAGACTATACGACTACTTTTCCTAACTAAGAACATACACACAGAATGGATTAGATGCTTACTTGAAATCCAAGCGCTTCCAAATGATTCCTTCTGTCGCTTTCGTTGTAGCTTCAAACTCCAGCTGGCTGTGCAAAATATTTCCTGCAACAATGAACACTAAACAACAAAAGATAGCAATAATACATATTCCTATTCAAGTTTTTTTTCTAAATCAGTAAAGCATAAACCATATACATCAACTAAGATCTTGCAATATGGAAAATCAAAGCCAATACAAATGCATATAGGGAAAAGTAAGTTGTATTCTTTATTAATGATAGAAGGGGAGGTTACAACCAAATGAATGATTTAGTGTCACCATCTCCAACAACATCCCAACCTCATCACAATACAGATATCTCCAGAAAAATGTCACTCAAATCAATCTCCTCAATGAAAAACCCACTAGCATTTCTCTACACAAATTCTGCCTTATCAAACACTAAGATCTGTGCTCAATTTATAGAGAGGCTGAGGTAGTTTTACAATCAACGACTTTCCAATAATAGGAAAGACATGTTACCAATATTTTAGATGTCAAATGGACACATGGATTCGGAGTATGACACATGTGAACTCTTCTAGAAGGCACTGGCCAAGTGGAGATTCTGGAACAATGATGTAATGTTACTACTTAGCCTTAGCTAAGAGGAGACATTCAATTTTGATTTAATTTATGTTTTGTGAATAAATGAATAAAGGAGGACATGTAAAACTCCTACGAAGTCTAAATAAATCAATGCCCATGTGAACAAAGGCAAATCGGGGCTATGTAAATAATCACTTGCAGGTGTGAAAGAGGTTTTGAGCCAAGATTGGGTCCACCTTGACCAAGTCAACTGTGCTATCTAAGTTCATTGCATCTCCAAAAGGGACTGCGCAGTTCTAGAAGGGAGCCTCTAATGTGAAAGGGGCCAACTCATCAAAGTGGTTTAGGGTTTGCAAGAGCTATCTCATGTTATAAAAAGGAGGAGAAGGCACATGAAGAGGTTTTTGATGAATTATATTTCTAAAGTATTTGTCTGCTTAGACAAATACCATTCTCTCTTGTTTAGCGAAGGATTGTGATTGGAATTCTTGTTTAGGGGTTTCATCTCTTCCCTTGAGGATCATTGGAGGAGTTATTTTCTGAAGTGAGCCACTATCTGGTTTGAGACCAAGATCTATCTTTCTTGAGCAGCACTGGCCCATTGAGGGTTTTGCAGCTGCTATCTTTTGTAGCAAGTGGTGTTCTAGATCTGCTTAGATCTAGCTTGTTTTGAGAAGCTTTCTCTATTGGAGTGTGTTCTTAAGCCTCCAAAGAGATAGCTAATCCATGTTTTGTATCATACCTATACTTTTATTCAAGTTATTCAGTCTCCTTCACCCTCTGCGCAGTTTCTGCTCAATACTGCGTTATTTTGTGAGAGGGCTTTCTTGTTTCAGTTTGCTATCAGTTTGGAGGAAAATCTCTTGGTGTTAGGCTTGCCTTCCCTTGGTGATCCATGGATTGGGTTGCTGATCCATGGATTGGGTTGCTGATCCATGTCTCTATAAATCTGATCTATTTTAGTTATAAAAGTTATCTTCGGAAATTTCTGGGTTTTCTGCAGCATTGCAAATTGTAATTCAGATCTATAGCTTAATATGAAGTATTTTGATGTAATTCCAATTGGATCTTGTTCTTAAAGTCTTGTAGTTTCCAGATCTGTATTATATCTAATGTTTCATCCATACATATATCATAGATATGAAATTTAAGGTACAGCAGCTGAACCATCTGAAAAATAACGCTGTCTATGTATTTCTGCAGTTTATTCCTAGTTGCAGCTCTAATTTCTGAAGGGATTTTTCCCTAGTTCTCTTTGTAATCAGTCGCAAAGGAAATAAGCTCAAGTATAAGTCTTATTTGCTGTTGTATCTCTGAAGTATCAGATCTTTGGCTATCCTCCTTTGAGTTTCAGTCAAAACTGCACAATTCTAGTAGTTGGGGTTTTCATGTTGCAGCAGCCTCTCTCTTTGGCTGATTTCTAGCTAGTCTTGATTTCGGGAGATATTTTTAATGTGCTTAAAATTATTTTCTTCTGAATAAATTGCATTTTTAAGTCACATACAGCATAAATGAGGGGATCCCAGCCCTGATCTGCGTTATTCTTTCTCATATTTTCTTATATTTCATTTTCATTGAAGACCTTGTTGAGATTCCTGAAAGGGATTATTCCAAGTTCTATAGGTAGAGTCTACAGTTGGCTAGGTAGCCTCTGGTTCTCTCCATCCTTTGTAAGGAGACATAACCAGTAAATTTCTTTGTATTCCATCTCTAAAATAGAATCTTGAGAATCCCCAAAAAGGGATATTATAGTGGTATCAGAGCTCCACTCTTGGCACAACCTGTGCTAGAATTGGAGCCTTAGTCATGCTGCATTTCGAAGATGAAGATCCTCTTTCTGAGAGGGAGAGGAGATACCAGAATAGAAGCCATAGAAATTATGACTATACTACTATTGACCTTGACAAGGGTCAAGACAAGGGGAAAGCCCCTGAGTTGGTGAATGATAAAGATAAGGAGGCAGAAGAGTTTGCAAAAAATCTATTAGAAGCTATGAAAGATCTGTCCAAGGAGATAAAGGAGATGAGGATAGATCAAATTAGGGAGTCCCTTGGGAGATTCCATCAAGGAGAAAGTTTTGAAATGTCTCAGTTTGGGACTGGTCAACCTATGAGCTTGCCTCAAGTTCCACAGATCTCACAACGCTCTACAATGCCTACCATCTTCGTTGTAGAGAATGAAGGGCTTCAAGAGTTAACCTCTTTGGAAGGCTACTTTGCAAAATATGATTCACAAAGTCAAAGGTTCAAGGATAACTTGAGCTTTCAATACTTCTGCCATCTCAAGGATCAGAGGAGGCCATTGTAGCAGTATAGAGATGGAGGCTTCTTTCATGGGAGGCACCACACCATGGGCAGGTCCTTCTTGCCTAAGTTCAATGGATCACCCTCTTGTTATGCTAAATCATGGGTGGAGAAGTTGGACATTTATTTCCAGTTGAATAAAGTGCCTGAAGCAGAAGCCATTAATATTGCAGCACTGCATTTTGATGGAGAAGCCCACAACTAGTGGTTTCATGGAATTTCTACATTAAGGCACAGCAATGTGTCCACTTATGTTGAGTTCACTAGGAGACTAGTGGAGAGATTTGATTGGAAGGATCTGGAGGCCCCTTTCATAAGCTTGGCAAAGCTTAAACAGACAGGATATGTTGAGGCCTATATCTCTAAATTCCTGAGATTGTCTGTAATGGTTCCAGATCTTTCAGTAGCAAGGAGAGTCTATATTTTCATTGATGGCCTAGAATAACCTTTGCATGGGTTGGTCAAGTCTACCAAGCCCACCACTCTACATGAAGCCATTGAAAGAACTAGAGATCTCCAAGATGTCTTGATAAGGGAAAAGGCAACCTTCCCAAGCAAAGCCACTCACTCTTCCAAAGGGAAGGAGGGGAAAGCTGCTCCACCCAAGAAGAGCCCACACAAAAAGCTTCTTGAAAATGATCTTCGGAGGGAGTTGAGGAAAAATAAATTATGTTTCACTTATCAATAGCCATGGGTACCGGGACATAGATGTGCTGCTAGAAGAGCACACTATATTGAATTCTTCTCTGATTGTGAGGAGGAAGAGGGAAATGATGGACCTAGGAGAGGTCACAGTGCTGGTGATGATGAGGAGGAGGATCCATCATCATCCAGAGAAGAATAAGGAGAATTTTCTCCAACCAGTGGGACTCTTGCTTCTTTGAGAGGAGTGCCCAAGTATTTGACTCTTAGAGTACAAGGTTCAGTTATGAACCAAAGAGTATCCATTATAATTGACGGTGGGGAAACCTACAACTTCATTGATGCTCATTTTTTGCAAAGGAGAGGGATCCCTACTAATAATTTTGATGGGTTCTTTGTTTTGGTTCCGGGAGATATAACTATGCAGTGCATGCAGTATGTTCCATCACTTTCTATGACTATGGGGACCTACACTTTGGAGGACCACTTCTTTGTTGTGGACATACTAGACACCAACATCATCTTGGGTGTCCAGTGGTTGATTAATTTGGGAAAATTCACCACAAATCGGAAGGCCTTACAGATGGAACGAGTGGATTTGAAGAGTGGGAAACAATAAATCATTCAAGGGATGCACACCTATCCTTCACTTGATACTTCTACCCACATAACAAAGATGGAATTGCAGAGTGGGGACAGAGACCTCATAGTTCCTTCTCTCATGTTTATGAGAATGTTGCAAGGGACATTCCTACATCATGGAAAGCCACTTGGGGTGCCATTAAATTCTGTGGGGAAAGCTTCACCAAGTGATGAAACAATGGAAGAAAGAGTCACAGCGCTGTGGGAGGAAGCAAGGGGGAGGATCAGCCTTCCCCCAAGCAATTTTGGCATGCATAGTGCCAAAGACACAAAGAGCAATAAGGCAAGCACCACCATAGATGCATAAACATTGTTGTCCTTTTTGAGAAGTGTAGATCCATATTGGAGGTCTCAACTCCTTGTGGAGTACTCCAAAGATCTGCACACCGGGATGATCTTAGATGGCATAAAGCAAGGAGGAGGCTATTTGGTCCATGAAGGGGTCATCTATCATCTTGGGAAAGTATTCTTCTCTGAAGCCTCCAAGCTTAAGCAAGAAATACTACGAAGGGCACACAAGGAATTCCTTTCCAGCTACATGCAGTCAACAAAAATCTACCCCCTAATCTTGAAGAGTTTTGATTGGGAGGGTATGGAGGAATAACTACATCATCATTATGATTGGGAGGAACTAAATCAGCACTTACAATAGTGCAATAGTTATGTGGAGATGGGGCAGCCAAGGGATCCTATGCAGGAGACATTTCAGCCATCTCTTTCTTCTCTCAAAAGAGGGGAAAAGCCCATGCCTAACTCTATGTGTGTGGGAGGATTGTATGGTAAGAAATATGATCTTATGGAGAAAGTTTATTTTTCTGATTTGGCACGTTATCTCACCATATCTATGCAGGCCATGGCTCCTAAAAGGAGTAATATTTCATGCAGATCTCATGGCAATGATGAAGCCAAGAAAAATTCCAAAGCTGGCCACTCCCTTGAGGTGCAAGGGGAGATTTCTTATCATGATGTGTGCTTCCCAAAAGCACCTAATGAGGGTTTCACTTTCAACCATGTCAAAGTGGCCTATGTAGCAAATATGTGGTGGGAGTACCACCTATCACATTCAAATCTACTCAAAGCAAGGAGTGCACTGCGCTGGTACTTTGTGTGGGATTGTGACCCACCTCCTCAAGTGCAAATTTCAGTTTGCCTATATGTGATTTTGCTTCCATACATAGATGACATATTCGTATTGTTTATGGGTATGTAAGGGCAAAAATTAAGTAGTGTACATGTACCACATGGGATGGAACTTTATCCTGTGCTTCATGATACATATTTTAGATGTGACATTGGCTCACCCATGTTTTTTTTTGTTGAGTTTTACACCCCTGAAGGGGAAGACTATGCACCTATCATGTTAGCATTGGAGGAGCAGTTTTTTATGTATTTTCTTGGTGAGCACTTACTCCATGATGAAAGCTTGATTCTTGATGGTGTCATCAATGAAGAAGGAGAAGAAATTCAGCTCTTACCCTACCAGTTGCTTGAGGACAAGCAACATTTTGAGGGGGAGGACTGTAATGTTCCTACTTAGCCTTAGCTAAGAGGAGACATTCAATTTTGATTTAATTTATGTTTTATGAATAAATGAATAAAGGAGGACATGTTAAACTCATAATAAGTCTAAATAAATCAATGCTCAACGGTGAACAAAGGCAAATCATGGCTATGTAAATAATCACTTGCAGGTGTGAAAGAGGTTTTGAGCCAAGATTGGGTCCACCTTGACCAAGTCAACTGTGCTGTCTAGGTTCATTGCATCTCCAAAAGGGACTACACAGTTCTATAAGGGAGCCTCTAATGTGAAAGGGCCAACTCATTAAAGTGGTTTAGGGTTTGCAAGAGCTATCTCATGTTATAAAAAGGAGGATAAGGCACATGAAGAGGTTGTTGATGAATTATATTTCTGAAGTATTTGTCTGCTTAGACAAATACCATTCTCTTCTGTTTAGTGGAGGATTGTGATTGGAATTCCTGTTTAGGGGTTTCATCTCTTCCCTTGAGGATCATTGGAGGAGTTCTTTGCTGAAGTGAGCCACTATCTGGTTTGAGACCAAGATCTATCGTTCTTGAGCAGCACTCACCCATTGAGTGTTTTGCAGCTGTTATCTTTTGTAGCAAGTGGTGTTCTAGATCTGCTTAGATCTAGCTTGTTTTGAGAAGCTTTCTCTATTGGAGTGTGTTCTTAAGCCTCCAAAGAGATAGTTGATCCATTTTTTGTATCAGGCCTGTACTTTCATTCAAGTTATTCAGTCTCCTTCACCCTCTGTGCAGTTTCTACTCAATACTGCGTTATTTTGTGAGAGGGCTTTCTTGTTTCAGTTTGCTATCAGTTTGGAGGAAGATCTCTTGGTGTTAGGCTTGCCTTCCCTTCGTGATCCATGGATTGGGTTGCTGATCCATGTCTCTATAGATCTGATCTATTTCAGTAATAAAATTTATCTTCAGAAATTTCTGGGTTTTCTGCAGCATTGCAAATTGTAATTCAGATCTACAACTTAATATGCAATATTTTGATGTAATTCCAATTGGATCTTGTTCTTAAAGTCTTGTAGTTTCCAGATCTGTATTAGATCTAATTTTTCATCCATACATATGTCAGAGATCTGAAATTTAAGGTACAGTAGCTGAACCATCTGAAAAATAACGTTGTCTATGTATTTCTGCAGTTTATTCCTAGTTGCAGCTCTAATTTTTGAAGGGATTTTTCCCTAGTTCTCTTTGTAATCAGTTCTAAAGGAAATAAGCTCAAGTATAAATCTGATTTACTGTTATATCTCTGAAGTATCAGATCTTTTGTTGTCCTCCTCTGAGTTTCAGTCAAAACTGCACAATTCTAGTAGCTGGGGTTTTCATGTTGCAGCAGCCTCTCTCTTTGGCTGATTTCTAGCTAGTCTTGATTTCGGGAGATCTGTTTAATGTCCTTAAAATTATTTTTTTCTGAATATATTGCATATGTAAGTCAAATACAGCATAAATGAGGGGATCCTAGCCCTGATCTGCGTTATTCTTGCTCAGATTTTCTTATGCAGCATTTTCATTGAAGACCTTATTGAGATTCCTCAAAGGGATTATTCCATGTTCTATAGGCAGAGTCTAAATTTGGCCAGGTAACCTCTAGTTATCTCCCTCCTTTGGAAGGACACATAACCAGTAAATTCCTATGTATTCCATCTCTGAAATAGAATCTTGAGAATCCCCAAAAAGGGATATTACAAATGATAATTTCGCTCCCAATGTGACCAACACACCCATGAATGTCGGGAAGTTCTTTGCAGAGCAGCCTTGCATGGGGCTACTGTTGGGCGGATTAATCAATCTTGCAGACAAGACCGATCTCCCTAGTACCAAAAAGGTAATCTAGCAACAAACAACCAAATGAACCTATCTTTCTCTAAGCATATACAATTTTAAAAATGCACTATAGAGGTGTCAAAGACTTACCATAGGTCCAGCTCTTGTTCGAATTCGTTGTTGTCCCTCGTGCACTTGAAGGAGTTATCTTCGTAAACCTGCAGTCACAAACAAGCAAACATTAAATAGCACCTGTATAGTAAACATCATAAATCATGCTTATCATAGTGATCAAGGAATATATGAAATAAACAGTTAACTAATAGCTTATTGAGAAAAATGAATTCATTTGTATTAATTTCAAAAGAAGGAAAACCTTACAACCTTAGCCTAAATGTTGAACAGGCCTTCCCGGGGTCCGAAGCAGGAATCTCCTCTACTCTGATAAGCTCTACACTCCTCCAACTGAGACAGATAGAGGTATGTGATCTCTCCTCAGAAAAATCTCAGTTAAATGAGTTTGAATCCCAACAACGCTTAACCTCAAATAATCTAAAGCTTGAACTCCCTTTGAGGCTACCCAATGCCTCTTTTTATAGTGGAAAAGAGGAGGTTTCCGTTCCAACTATGAAGGGATAGAATCCTCCTTCAAAGGGATAAGCTCATCACATCAAGGGGTTAGCTCCATAAGGTAAGGGATACATGAACCTCAAAAGAGCGGTTCTGCCACCGCATGATTCTTTCTAGAGGCTTCTAGAATTTACTGAAAGTGAGATTTTTTGAGTTTACTTGCGCCTTTTTTATCTTTACAGGGGTCCGCACCCATAACACAAAGAAAGTGCATTCAGATACGCAGGAGACATGAACATTAGGTGCAGGACCGCAGGCAAGATACAAATAAAGTGCGACACCAAAGTAAAGGAGATTTTTAGGAACTATTCTCTGATTTTCAAGGCTTGACATGAGGAACTGATATGTTAGACTTGCAAAGGAGGAATTATAAGTAATAATGAGCTCATACACATAGCAGAATGTCAGGATGACAATTTTCAGTGTAACAACTACCTGCATATGCAACGCACTTAGTCCCTTTAGAGGCAGTGTTGATGAGCTCTTATATGATATATTATAAACTTCAAACCTTGGAAATATTTGCAGATGGAAGTCTTTAATTTCTTTGTCTTGTTCTTTGTCTTAGGGCATATAGCAATTGAAATGTTAGGGGATGATAGACCCTATACATTGGTCCTAGAGATGATGCCCAGTTAACCAAGGCATTGGGAATGATGCCCAAATTGACCTATAACACCCGGGTTGATAAAGTAAAGTAGGGTAGACCCTGGGACTTGCAACACTCTTGGTGCAATACCAAGGCTCGTTAATGCTACCAACCAAAAAATCCTTCCTGCGGGATATTTTTGGTCGTCTCTCTTTAAAGATTGCATTGTTGCATTTTTAAAATGCCATGACTACCAAATCTACCCTCGGAAAGAACGCGCCCCACCCTCACCCTTGCACCAAGTTGTGACCGTCAGACCATTTGCAAAATGGGGCATAGATTTCATGACATGTAATACTCACTTGGCCGGGGGGCATGGTTATATTATCGTTGTCATCGATTATTTCACTAAATGGGTCGAAGCGATGCCTACATATGATAATGAAGGTCTAATTGTGGCACAATTGTTGTTTTGATCATGTCATAGCTCAGTTTGGTGTCCCGAAATCGATTGTCACTAATCATGGCTCTTAATTTTGAAATCATATGATGAGAGACCTTGTTGCTCAGTTGGGGCTACATCACGATAGCTCCACTCATTATTATCCACAAACCAATGGCCAGGTTGAAGTTGTTAACAAAGTTTTGGTGACCATGATTCATCGAACCATTGGGAAACACAAATGAGATTGGCCTCTCATGATCTTCACAGCTCTATGGGCTTACCAAACTTCCGCTACAACTTCCACTGGGTACACACCATTCCAATTGGTGTATGGTCTAGAGGCCACACTCCCGATTGAGTGTGAAATTCCTTCTCTGAAGCTAGTCGTCAAACTACTTCCTGGTACTTCACCAGAAGATGAATATTTTTCTTTACCTAAAGTGTCTCGATGAGACACGAAGACTTGCTACTTTAGTCATTGAAGCACAAAAAAAATGAGTTAAAGTTCAATATGATAAATCTATCAACCCTCGTGTTTTATCTGAAGGTGACTTGGTCCTACTTTACGACCAAGCCCACGATAAATCGGGAATTGGGAAACTCGAGCCAATGTGGCATGGGCCCTATATCATTCAACGAGTATTCGAAAGAGGAGCCTATGAGCTGGAAGATTATGAAGGAAACCAATTGGCTAAGCCCTGAAATGGGCTCTATCTGAAGAAGTATTACACTTGATCATGAGTGTGATGCTTTGTACATTAGTGTTGTATTCATTAGTGTGCTTTGATTGGATTTTTGGTGTGATTGTTTGCTTTGCGGACATGTTTCCTCTGCTCACCTTTTGTTCCACTTGGTTTGCAGATGTCATCAAATCATTATGTTGGTTTTGCTGATGGTGCTTATCGTAGGCTGTAGCACACGAAACTTGTCTTCCGCAACATGGGCACTCTTTTCCCCTGATGGCGAGTTGATTAATTTTCAAGATATTAGTTTGGGTCGAACAACTAACAATATCATCGAATATAGTGCGGTTATCGAGCTATTGTTGGATGCAATTGATCTCGGAATTAGAGATTTGGTTGTTAAATTAGAATCACAACTCATGTTAAATGGCTATTATTCTATGCGAAATTCAAATTTGCATATGTATTTGCGGTTCAATTATTGGAAAGACATTTTGATTTTATTACATATCAACATATTCCAAGATGTATAAACACATTAATAGATACATTAGTAAATCATGTATTAGATAGAGATCTGCGCAACATATAAAAACCAATACATCATTATGATACACAAGTAGTCGTAGAAACATGCATGTCGAGTCTATCAAGTGTGTTACATCAAAATCTCAAAAATATGTGTTTTGTGACAAAAATGGCTCTTTGAGCCTACATAAGTACAAAAATGTAAATAGAGGGCTGATATATGCCCACATGGTGCTCGTGATAGCAAGTGACCACTTGGATCACTTGCCAGAGTAAGCGACGAAGTCTACTTGGAACACCGACCATATGTATCTGAAAGTGAAGAGGAATATCATCAAAGGTAACATACTTTGGGATTCCTCTTGTCAGGCCTACCAAGTTCCACTCTATCTTGGCTAATGGGTTTCTAATTTAAAACCATAATCTCCCCATTAAATTATTTTATTGTTTCATTACTTTAATTACTTTGACTCCCACTAAAAATGAGGTTTTTGAGTTATTATATATTCTATTATGAAAAATGAATATCCCTCTACATATCATAGGTTCACAAAAGGTTAATATTGCAACTTCTATTTAATGTTTTTATATCTTATAAATTTTAATTATATATATATATATATATATATATATATATATATATATATATATATATATATATATTCACATATTTATTTTCCTTTTTCAATTTTTATTAAAACCCTCTATGTATTACAATTCATTTATTTGAATCTCTTTCATTTTATATTCTGAGTTTTATCCGAAGTAAATTTCTAAAAATTAATATAATCTTCCTACATTGTATACAAGTTTGAATCCAGTAGGTAAAAACCCTTTTTTGAATGTTATTCTCATTCACATGGGCCATTCTAGTTCATTTACAAACTATGGTACAAGGACTAGTTTGTCTATTGTCTCGTGTTCCCTACAAGTATTCAACATTCTCAAATGATATTTTTAAACTTTTTACTTTGAGGAGAATATTTATAACTCTCTCGAATCATGATGAATTTCATCTTCCAGGTCCGATGAACCTGAAACCCTCGACTGTTCTCTCTACGTGCTCATGACTATAACTTCAAGGAATTTTCACCAGAGTCTTCTGTTATTTAGTTTTTATGTTATTTGTTTGAAAGTACTAGATTTTCTCTTCCTTCGTGGAAGAGTTTAGATGAGATAGTCTTTCATGCCTAAAGATGTATCTATTTTTGGGTTCTTCCAAGCCAGAACTCCCAACATTTATAAATTATTGAGGTCACATCAACCTATAATATTCAATAAATTATTTTATATATTTTCTATTAAATATTCAATAAATTATTTTATATATTTTCTATTAAATTTTTATTGATAACATGCTTTAATTTCTAAATGTATCAGTTGTTCATTATGTATAGATATTTCTGGTTTTGCACCCAGTTACATATTTCACCCTATTTTGTTTTTGTTTTGTTCAATTCAAATTAACAAGTCTTCGTGACTTTTATATATATATATAACTTCATCCTTACGTTTAATAATAGGATGTTTATATATAGTATAATAATAACTCTATTATTATAATTTTATCATAAGTTGTAGATTCCATTATTGTGTGTTATTCTAAAAGCAACTCAACCCCTGTACCTGTAGCACTATTTTGACATACTAATCATATTTCAGTCATTCAAATTTTTCATGAGTTTTTAGTTTTGCTTGTTAGTCTGTCAGATTACTAATTTACTAATTTATCTTGTAACTATGCAGGAAAGAAAAATGATATGTTTTCCTTTTAATTAGGTAATACATTCCAACGAGTATATAAGCTTCTATTTGCCATTTCTATAATAAAAAATTAGTGTGCATACTTTCACAATGTCCTATCATAGAAAAGAAAACTTCTTTTAGGAATTCATAACCATATTAGCAAATAAAATTCACATGTACATATTTAATGCCATTATTAAAAAAAAAAAAAAAAACTCTCCATCATCATTCATTTCAATTTCTTTCCTATTTCATTATTCACAAGAAAGAAAATACTAAATTCTAATTGTCTTTCTGCTACACAAATTATCACATCCGTAGTTTAGAATATGACTTAGAATATCTACTTGAAAGTTTTTTAAGCCTGGAAAAGATACAGTAACTAACTAGCTTCTCCCAACCTTTGATACTTTCCTTCACAGTGTTCCCCGAGCACTTTTTGACTGCAAGTAATTAGCTTTGTTTCACTTTGTTCTTTCTTGCTTTTCTCAGTAGATTAGCTATATGTGATTTTATTTTTCCTTTATAAGGTGACCAAAAGTGAATTACCCTGTCTACCATTTAGTTGGTATTTGGTAACTACCTCCACCTCATCTAACATGTAGTAAGTAGTTACTAGCTCATTTATGCGCTTCACTTCTCCACTTTCCAAGACAAATTCATGTCTTTTAGAGTAATTAATGGTCAATTATTTCCAAGATCATTAATAATTTAATCATTAAGATTAAATGCCTAGAACTTAATGAGTGGTAATCACTATCAACAATTATCTTACAACCATAACTTATCCAATCAAGTATAATTTCAATATCGGTTCCAAACATTTGTTTTATTCACAACATTATAAATACAATATTTACATCGAGTAGTCTAAAAAGCAGCGTTTTGGCTTAGAATCCTGCAAAGATTTTATTAGAATTTTGTTTACATTTGTTAAACTTTAGTATTTTGAGTGCCCTAAGGGTTTTTGATAATGCTGAATCCATTTCCACTATCAAAAATGGATTCCAAACAGTCCAACTATCTGATTTTTTGAATTTTAGTTGACCGAATTCCGGCAAAAAACTACCGTCATGGCTATTCCACTGCCTATATAAACAACTTCTATTTACATTCAACCTCCAAAAAAATTATCACACAAACAAACTATTTTCAAATAATTTTTTGAGGTTAAGACAAAGTCATACTTCCCTATAAATACAACTTCACAACAAAAGCTTCAAGTCAGAAAATATCATATTTTTGCTTTTTGCATTTCTTATTTCTTGTAGTAAGTCAGGAGATATCATATTTTTGAATTTCTTAGTTGGTGTGAGCAAGAACGGGAGTAGCAGTGAGAGCAATGTGCATTCACGGAGACGCGCAAGTGCAGGAGTGAGGAGAGGAATTTCTGTAATAAAGCGCAGATTCAGTGAAGGTTACATGATATGGTTTTCCAAAGCCTTTTGGAATTTAGAAGAAACATAATGTGGTTTTCCAAATGCTTTTGAAATTTATGAGAATAGAGGAAACATTGTCCAAAGGCCTTTGCAGGGAAATTTTAATGTTTATATGTTTTTTTAAATTTTAAATTTGAAATGTTTACTTTTAAATGCTTTTATGTGTGAAAGTGGAATTAGCTTTTTGCAACATGTTTCATGCCAAATTTAAAGTGGCACCGCCTAGAGTCAACTTTTTCCTTACGGTTTCCTTTGAAATTTATACCAATTCGTCGATTGATTCTCTTCAATTCTGATTGTAAGTGTCATGCAGGTGATACCCAAGACCTATATATGTTTATCTCTGGTTAAATACCCTTTAGCCAACATTTCTCCAGTAAATTTGTGCTTAAGAGGACCATTTCCCATTGAATATGAGGTTATATATTGTGTTTAGGAGTACTGGCCAGATTTTTACAACTGGATATCCAAAATTGAATGTATTTTTGTTATATTTGAAAAAGGTAATTTTTTTAACAAAAACTTTATATCATGATACTTAATATAAACTAGAATATTTTCACGTTGAAAAAAAATATTGTGCTTACACTAAAAGGTATGAATTAATTACTGATATATCTACATATTGTTTTAAAAGTTCAATTCCAAGTAAATCGTGAAAAATTATTGCACCCATAATCCAATTAACCATCAGAAGGCGTTGATTTCCTATTAATATTTTTCAACAAATGAGTATGTAATGTTTCGTTGCAGAGGTGCCAGAATGCGGTGAGTAGCGAAGGTAAGGTAATAAGTAACATTCTTCGAACTAGTAACAATGGCGT